>VXBL01006846.1:1431255-1447165 GCA_013400195.1 Aramus guarauna
GATCCAGCCTGTCCAGATCCCTCTGCAGAGCCTTCCTACTCTGAAGAGATCAACACTGCATGGGATTGTTGTGACCCAAGTGCAGGACCTGGCACTGAGCCTTGTTGAACCTCATACAGTTACCTTGGCTCATCAGGACTGCCTCCCAAGGGACTCTGTCAACCAGGCTCCTAAACAGGCCAAAGCCTGTGCTCCAGAAGTCCAAGGTAGCAGTTCTTCTGACCCCACTCCTTACTCCTCCAAGAATAGAAAACTCTATAAATTTGTGTTTGCTATGCCCAAGATGGCCACCAACCATCACATCACCCACAAGTCCTGCTCTGTTCACAAACAACGGGTCCAGTGGGGCGCCTCCTCTAGTTGGCTCATTCACCAGCTGTGTCAGGAAGTCCTCCACACACTCCAGGAACCTCCTGCACTGTTTCCTCTCTGCTATATTGTATTTCCAGCAGACATCTGGCAAGTTGAAGTCAGAACAAGGGCTAGTGATTGTGAGATTTCTCCCAGCTTTCATCTGCCTATTCATCCTGGTTGGGTGGTCTATAACAGACTCCTACCATAAAATCCACCTTTTTGGCCCTCCCTCTGATTCTTACCCATAAACACTCAATCTTGTCATCACCGTCATCAAGTTCTAGACAATCAAAACACTCCCTAACATACAGGGCTGCCCCACTGCCTCTCCTTCCTTCCCTATACCCTCTGAAGAGTTTGTAGCCATCCGTTGCAGCACTCCAGTTGTGCAAGTCATCCCACCATGTTTCCATGATGGCAACTACACCATAGTTTTCCCGCTGCACAATGGCTTCCAGCTCCACCTGTTTGTTGCCCATGCTGTGTGCACTGGTGTAGATGCACTTCACCTGGGCTATTGATCCTATCACCTTTTTGGGGGGTAAGCCCTAATTCCTATGGGACCATTGTGTCTTTGCTGCCACGTGGATCTCCATCCCCTGTCTCCACTGCAACGGTGGACTGAAGGATCTCACTAGAACACTGTCCCTCAGACACTGGCATGCCACCCTCAGGCTTACCCCTTTCCCCCTTCAAATCTAGTTTAAAGCTCTTTCAATGAGCCCTGCTAACTCCTGTGCAAAGATCCTTTCCTCCTTCTTTGAGACAGGTGTCTGTTGCCAGCAGGCCTGGTGTCATGTAAACCAACCCATGATCAAAAAATCCAAAATTCTGCTGGTGACACCATGCTTGGAGTCAGGTACTGGTCTTCTGGCTCTTCTTGTTTCTCTCCTCATCATTCCCTGCAACTGGAAGCATAGAGGAGGACATGACTTGTGCTCTTGATCCCTTAACCAGTTGTCCCAAGGCTCTGAAGTATCTTTTGATTGCCCTCAGACTTCTTGTTGCAAATTCATTACTGCTACCTCAATAGGTATCAATCAATACTGGATATTAATCTGAGGGCTATACCATGGTTTGAAGCTTTCTCTTTTCTCTTCACATCTTTAATCTAGGCTCCAGGAAGGCAGCAGACTTCCCTAAGAAGTGGGTCCGGTCTGCACATTAGGCCTTCTGTTCCCTTCAGAAGGGAGTCTCCTATAACAATGACCCCTCTTTTTTTCTTTATGGAAGCAGTTTTGACACAGAGTGTGGGCCGACTTAGCCTCAGTGACACCTCCAAGCTAGATGAACCATCGTCCTCATAAATGTAAACTAAACCACACCCAATTTACCAAAATGTAGTCTAGTAATACAGAAGCAGCTGTAAAAGAACTGTGACTAAAATGATTTTTGTATTAGAGCAGTGAAATATCAAAGCTATATTGATGCCTTCATCGCTACCAAAATGCCACTTGACCAGAATCAGCAGTCAGCAAGCCTTTGTTACATGCAGAGGTGATGTGTTAGCTACTGAAACAATAGCTGTCTGTATAAATGCAAGTTTGCAGAACTTCTGCCCATATGTAGTTTTGACCACTCAGAGTATCATCTATGAAGTCACTTATGACACTTGCATTAGTTAGTTGGAGGTCTGTTTGTTGCTGATCTTATACAGAGCTAAGAGGTTGGCTAATTTTGGCTCTATTGGCCTGTCAGGTAAGCCAGCTTACAGCTAAGACAGTGTACGACTCTTCCACAGAACAACAAAAGATGCTAAATTCAGATGTAAAATATGCTTATGCAAAATGTTGAACATAATTAAGACTTACCCTAATTTCTGAGTATGCAAAAAATCTGCCAGAATACATACAGCCATGTATGTGCAGCATCTCCTACCTTACCATACTTATAGGCAGGGGATTGACATAGTGGTGAGGATGTTACCTTAGCATTGTCTCTAACACTCTGGACACTTAGTAAAAGGTGAAAACATAGGGCATGAGTTTGTTGATGTGCAGGCACATTTGCATGCACAGGCCATTTTAGCTCTTCTCTTTTGTTTCCAATTGATTTGCCTTCACTCTGTGACAGCCAAGCTTTATGTCATCTACTCTGCTCTGTGGAGTGTTTCTTCTTCTAGTGACATCACTGCATTAAATGGTGGAGAAACTCCCTGAACTTTGTAAAAGGACCTAAAAGGACCTAAAGGGCTCTTTGGACTGTGGGCTGAATAACTCCTGTATCTGGTACCCAGAAGGAAAGATAAAAGCAAATTACTATTGATGAACCAGATAATGAATAATGAAAATGGACATCAGACCCTTGTGTTTGCAGCCTCCTTTTGTATCCAAAGACTGAATGAAGTAAGAAAGCAGGAAGACTCAAGAGAACAACCTGCTCTAATGCCCTAATCCAGCATGGTTTCACGCCAGGGTTAAAGGTCAGAATGTGTTGAAGTAACTTGTAAACCAGAGGTTTCTGGAGCTTCTCCTCAGTGCTGGAGAATCAGCATTAGAGAAGAACCTCTCTGTAGAACAGTCTTCTGTAAAAGGTACCTCCTAGTGAAACTCATGTTGGCTTGAGGTCTGAGAAAATAGATGACCTGGGCCTATAGGCTTAAAGGATGTGCTTTTCCCCCAGCACATTCCCAAATGGTTTGAGTAACTGTCTTGTTAAATATATTGTCATCTTATATTTTGGAATTACTTCTTTCCTTATTTGTTTTTTATGTAAATACTTTATCCTAGCTTGTAATTTTACTATTAAATAATGGAAACTTAATATGACAAGAAGCATTACTTTTGTATTGCTATTTTTGCTGGGGTGGCTGAGGTTGATAAGATTTGTTTAAATTTGAGTAGCATAATTCTCTGCTGGAAAACTACTCTGATAGTTCAGGGAAGTTCTGGTGACAATTTTGAACTAGCATTTTCTGAACGGAGAATTCTACCATCAAAACAACACATAAAATGTGTTCCCAATCCAGTTTGTAATTTCCTGGGAGTAAACCAGCTATAACATAACATAACATAACATAACATAACATAACATAACATAACATAACATGACTAACATAACTGGAGTGAGTAGATTATTATAAAATAAGAATTGATTTTAGAAATGTGATCAGAGTCCTGTGACCTTCCTTTTTATTAAAAAAAAAAAAAAGGTATTGCATATTTTACTTAAATATCACTGGAAAAGCCAAGACGAGATTTTACTCTCAGCACCATCAGTGTAAGTCCACTCTTTCAGCCTTATTGTCTTGCTGTAGAATTCACTTCACTCTCTGTCTTAACTGTGTAGGGAGCGGACAGATGCCTGTATTAATGAGTGCAATTCCTCCATCCTGCTTTAGGGTGCAATGAGTTGCATTTGAGGTGCCTATCCCTTGTCACTGGCACTGGAAGTAGTCCAAAGGACTAGCTTAGAATGGATGATAGCAAGAATTAATCCTACCTGTATTTTACAACAGTGTAAGTGGGAGGAGAATTGAGGGTCACTGATTACATTAAAAATAGTATGCTTCTAGAGGATTATTTATGATATTTTTATATTTTAGACATATAATCCTGGTGACACCTCTCCAATTAGATCTAGTTTAAACCACTGTAAATCAGTTCTATCTGATTTACTTTACATCAAACTTTGTGTCTGCTGTTGTATTACTGAGGCAAGAAGTAAATACAACTGCAGATTTCAAATGGGATTGCAGCTGTCTGTCCTCAAAACAGCAAGGAAGCTTTTATGATTTGAGTAACTTATACAAGTAAAGGGATCTTTTTACCTATGAAATGTTGTTCATTAATAACATTAATAAACAACTTCATTAATGTCAGTTCAGTATAAATGTAACAGACTGTAAAACTAGATTTACCTTTTGGTTCTGGTTTCAAATGTAGTGCATTAGCTTCAAAGTCAGCTCAGAATCAACAAGTAACTGAAAAGAATTTAAAATGCCATCAGTAATCAAGAGGGCTGATGGTATGACTGGCAAAGGCTAAAAACTTTTTAAAAATATTGCTGTCTCAAATGTATCATGTTGAAAGTTAAGAGTCCATCTGGGCCAGAAGTAAGAGCAGGAATCAGACTCTCCAGATGGTGGTGGAGGGAGGTCTGCATTTAGTGTTTTGAAATGTGTGTGTATACAGAATCAAAAGTGCACACAATTACTGGGGGCCATTGTGTGAGAGGCAGGGATCCTGTAGAAGGCCCCTGACCTTCTGTGCGATAAAGGTGAAGTCTTACCACCACACCATAGACATCAGAGCTTTCTATCATAGTGTGGCAGTCAGTCGACCTTACAGCAAAGGTTTCATGTTTGTTAAAATCTTATATACTGTCTGTAAATGGAGTGATGATTTGAAATTGGTACAGAAGAGAAGATTCATAGCAGCTTATCTGCTAGTGTTGCAATTTCCCAAGCTCAAATTTTCTTCAAAGGATTATGAACAAGATAAGACAAAAAAGACATCCAAGGTCCGATTTTTCAAAAATACCGATAGCTGGTATGTTGAAATAGCATGGCATAGAGACAAATCTGTGATCTGGTTGAGAGGTGACACAAAACTACAGCTCTGAAGAAAGCATTAAAAGATGGGTCCAACTGCTATACAGTATCCAGTGGTGTTAATACTCTTGTACGGAAAGCGGAAAAGATAACAGGTGCGAATGCTGTTGGTTGCAACAGCTTATTGTGCTTGTAGTGAACATATAAAAAAAAATCAACAGAAGACTAGTGCCGGAACAAGCTGAAGTACACATTGTCTTGGTAGATTGTTTTCCTTCCTGTTTGAACGAATTACTTCATTTTAGATCCCTAACATTGTTGGCATCCCCTCCCCAAACTTTAAGGGCGTAATATACATTAGCATGCCTGAAACATCATGCGATTCGCCCTTGAGGATAAAACAGTTTCTGAAATTGTACTAAGTGGGGTGGGAATTGGTAAAACAGAAGACATGCAAAAAGTCCCTTTATAAATGGGCACGTTGGAGAAACACAGCAGAGATTCTCCCTAACTGTTTTTACACATCTGTGGAAAGGGAACTGTGGACAATTGTCTGATTCATAAGCCAAATAGACTGATGGTGTTTTGGGCTGGTATACATTTTACATATTAAGGACAGACCTAACAATTTGTCTTGATTCCCTTCCCTCCCCTCCTCCCCCTGCCCTGGCCAATATCCCTGGGTTTGTGCTTTGACCAACCTGTCCTTGACCTTTCCATTCTGCTGCTAATGCCTCTCCCAACACCCATCAGCAAGAACAAAACATGGCATAAGTCCAACATGTTCTAACTTCTTTTTTTTAAAGTAAGTTTGTTTTTTTTTTTCCTTATGAAGCATTTTTGTATGAAAGGATACCATATGGCTCTAGGTTAACAAATCCTTTATAGAAATACTGCTTCCTTTCCTGCTTAAATGAGTAAAAATTCCTACAAGCATTCAAGTGTTTCCCTATATATTAAGCAATGTATAAAAGCTAAAGTGTTTTTGGCCACCTTCCAGGCATTATAGAATCATAGAATCATAGACTGGTTTGGGTTGGAAGGGACCTTAAAGATCATCTGGTTCCAATCCCCCTGCCATGGGCAGGGACACCCTCCACTAGACCAGGTTGCCCAAAGCCCCATCCAACCTGGCCTTGAACACTGCCAGGGAGGGGACATCCACAACCTCCCTGGGTAACCTGTTCCTGTGCCTCATCACCCTCATCGTAAAAAATTTCTTCCTAATATCTACTCTAAAGATACTCTCCTTCAGCTTAAGGCCATTACCCCTTGTCCTATCACTACCTGCCCTTGTAAACAGTCCCTCTCCAGATTTCTTGTAGGCCTCTTCAGGCACTGGAAGGCTGCTACAAGGTCTCCCTGAAGCCTTCTCTTCTCCAGGCTGAACAACCCCAGCTCTCTCAGCCTGTCCTCACAGGAGAGGTGCTCCAGCCCTCTGATCAGCTTCATGGCCCTTCTCTGGACTCACTCCAACTAGTCCATGTCTTTCTTATGTTGGGGGCATTAGGAGAAACTCAATACTTTCTAGCTTCTAAACGGAAAAAATTAAAATTAGCATCATGCTTCCTTCTTATATATTAGGAGCTTTTTCTCATGCTTTGATTATTGGCTGAAGGATACTGTTCCCATTTCTAGTAAGGTTTCATCCTACTGCATGCACCTACCCAAACTAAAGGGCATAGACTTTTTTATTTCAGATATCTAATGGATATAATGCTTTTCTCATTTTGCCAAATCATTTCCATTTTGTTTCTAAGTCTTCTGCAATGAGCTATGCTTTGCATAATAATTTAGGAAAAAAATTGCAATGTTCTTGTTTATTTGCTTAAACTCAAAATTCGAAATGTTTCTGCTGCTGTGCCTACTGAACATCCCTCCATCATGTTAAGTGATTGTGAAGCATGTTGCAGTGGCCACTGATGGGTTAATTTGTAAATGTTAGCTAAGCAACTAGCCTGTCAGATAGAATATATTCAAATACTGATAATCTATTTGCATGATATTATGATAATACAGAATCATTCTGCCCTCAATATATACGTTAGTATAATAGTGAGGCTATATTTCAATTTCCAGTGTAATACCATGTTGATTTTTAGTACCCTTAGCATTGCCTTGATGTTTGGGTGGATTTTTCAATTGTATCTTGATCGTTTTGCAAACCTAATATTTGTAGATGAACAGTTTTATGAACGTAGGTTAGTACTGTAATACATCTTTAGATGGTATTATTAGCAAATCTTATACAGAATATTCCTGTAATTGAAAAGGCCTTTTAAATGCAAACATTTTCTGCCTGGCTTTAAGTTAATAATTGTATTTAATTTGAAAATGATAGCTTATGGAGGTTGCTGTTTTTTAGTATGTGGAATATATATATTTTCCATCTGAATTTTTGATGTATCCCTTACTGTATACCAAATACTTTTAATTTCAACAGGTCTATAATAGATATCTAAATAGTTATGCAGTGTTTATTTCCAAAGTCTCCTGAAGATCACAGTGAGCATACTCAAGCTAGCACTTCCAAAGGTGCTTTACAAGTCTGAGAACATCCATCTTGAATATTTTATGAAGTGATTATTTTGAATTGATAATTTAAAGAACCAACAGGAACAACCACAGAGAATTCTTTATTATTGTTGAGTTCAGAGATGTAGGATGAAATCAGACCAGACTGGTTTAGGCTGTAAAGCAAGAGATTCCCTGGATAGAAACACTGGGGCTGGCCTGGGGGAAAGCAAAACAACCTTTCTTCTCTGTAATGGAAGATATAACCTGGAAAGCAAGCTTTTGGGATTGTGTTTTTCTGGGAGACTAAAACTGAGCATGGTTGGCATTGGACAAGTAAAATAAAGGATATGTGGGGATGAATTTCTAAGCTTAATGAAGTTGATGAAAACGTTGCTGCTTGCTTTAACAAGGACAGAATTCACTCTAATTTTAAAAATAATTAACTATGCAAAATGTAATTAACAATGGATTATAATTAGCTGCCTGTGGAAATTGTGGCTTTATTGTGACAGTTTTTAGTTGCTCTATCCTTTTTTTTTTCAGTTCTCTGTACTCCAAATTGCTTTTCCAGCACCACCTCTGCAATTGAGCTGTGTCAGCTGTGCAATATACTGTGATTCACACAAGACTGTTTTTGCAAAGAAAAATTGTCACAGGAGAAGAACTTGTTGAAATTTTGGGTGTAAGCAGTATTTGTCATTTAAAATCAGGGTGAAAAAAAAAAGGCAGAGAGGGCATAACCACATTCTATTTAATGGAGGGACAATACAGTTCCCAAACTAGAACAGGTATGTATCACTGCCCAGTAAAGGTTGGAGTGAAATCATCTTGGAAGTGTGGATCAATGTGAAGGATATGGTTTGGAGCAGAGATATATTAGAGAAAAAGATGAGAAGTAGCAGGGCTGTTACTACTGGAGGTGAGAAAGGAGCAGAAAGCCATGCATGGTGACAGATCTTGTTTCATTGTCTTGAGAAGGCATGAGGAAAGAAGGTTAGGATATTGATTGTATAAGGCTTGGATTTTGAACATGGAAGCTGCTTCCTTTGTTTGGTTGTTCTTCTGCTTACATAAATAATATTTATTCAGTAATAAAAATGGCTAGTAGAAAGTGTCATTGTGACTATTTAGAAATACTAGCGTGTGTGGGAAGGAGGAGAATCCTCTTATGTCCTTACTCAGTCCTGTTTTCCTCCTGTAGAAAGCACTGGTGTGGCATAATAATCTGTATTGACCAATTTGAACTGATGGCATTCTTTGCAAATAATATAATAAAGAAATAATGGGCCTCATAATGAGATTTTAATTGTATAAAACTGAATTTTTGGGCAACAGTTCAGTTCAGAGAGTATTAAAATAATAAAGGCTAATTGTAGCAGTTTCTCACTTTCTTTGGGAAAGTCTTCATCGCTGAGAAGTAAGCCAGGAAATTCTCTGAGACTTGTTTTAAGCCCAGAGTCGACTGGATTTTGCATTTTGTGGATAATAATACACAAAGGCTTCCAAACTCAGTGGGAGACCTCAACACAAATGGCTCTTGAAAAAAAATTACAAACAAAAAAGGCATTGTCTTACAGTGAACAGTTAGGCACTGCTCTTACAGAGATGGTTTTGTGCCATTCGCACGCATAACAATTATTGATATTCACTAATGAGAGAAGAAAAATGCACCACATTCCACTGCTATTATAACTGAATGGATTCCCTAGAGCTCACACATTTAAAATAATTATGAATTAGTAAAGATTTCATGCTTATACCTAGAAGGCCAGGAGGTAGAACTAGAGACTATTTTATGTAAACATACACTTGCTTATTTTTGGTCCTTTTTGATTAAAAAACCAGTTCATTCTCGTAAGTTGTTTGTTGGCTCTTAAGATTTTGGATTTAGTTACTTGAGAATGCAATCGCCTCAATTTTTGAGACTAATCTTGTCAATACTTATGATTGCATTGTCACAAGTGAAATAAATACAGTGCTGCCCAGATTGTCCAAAGATACTTCTCTTCCTTCTGCCTGTTCTGCCTTAGATTACTGTGATAGCTTTATTTTATTCAATTAGCATCTGTTCTTTCCCATTTCCTTAGGCCTGCCTAAGTGCTACAAACTGGCACTGCATGGAGGTGAGGGGAGAGCACCATTCACGCTACCAACCCTACGTTCTTCAGCCTTTCGTGGCTTACACAGATCCCACACGCACCACCATCCTTCTTTTCCTCTATGTCCTGCACCTCTACAGCACCTCTTCTCTTGTAGAAGCTAGTATGGCTTCTCTGCCACATTTACAGCAAAAGAGAGATCTCCTGCCCAGAGTCAGAATTTTTAGAGCGCTCTGTATTGTTTGTAGGTGTTCCAAGAGATGGACCAGAAAATCTGACCCCATGGTAAATACATTCTGATATATTTACTTTTTGCTTTAATCTATAATAATAGTGACTTGACCATATGCCTAGAAGCAGATACATGTAAATGATTGACTGTGTTTGTTCACGGAAACTAGATTTTTCCACGTCCAGCCATTTCTCTGGAGGAAGCAAGAAAGATATGCCATAGTTTTGGCAGACTTGCAGTGAAAGCAGAGAGCTGAAGTGACTTCCACCTCACTAGCAGTCTGCCCTGAGGATGTTGGTGTCGCTAAGCCAGGCCCATCAGATCCACTTAATGATTTTCTTGGGTGTAAAGTAGGTTACTTAAGCAAGCTGGGGCACAAAGGATGATGGCTGGAGAATGGATGGCAAGATCGTATAACCCTGCTTTAAGATGGAAATATGTATTAAAAGAGTGGAACACAACACTTGGAGTGGTAACACTTCAACTGTTTGGCTAGAACCTGCCTTCTGAAGTCTGTCACACCCATACATCACCTTTATTGCCTTGGTCAGGCTGAAGTGAAACAACATGCCATTATTATTTAAATAACATCAGAGTGACAGTTATTGATGGACTTAATACTGCGAATACTGTATATAGAGATAAACTTCAGGTTCCAGAGTCTTTGAATTTTCTGATTACTTGTAAAAATAAAATGATTTTAAATAATGTTATCAAAGTACTTATTCATGTTGTTCTACCAGACATACTTTTCTCTTTGGAAAATTTGGTGGGTACGTATGTTTATAAATGAGAATGCCATCTGAGATCACACCATGGTATTACAGCACACTTCAAACGCAAACAAAAATTATTCATCAGAAGTGAAACCTAAATCTGGAAATACAAAATAATCCATAAATTTTCAGAAGTATTACTAGCTTTGAATTTCCATGGTTACTGCACCCAAATACGTTTTGATTTTTGCTGAAGCAAGTGTGTCCCTGCTAATTGGTCCAGTGTTTCAAGTCTAACAAGTTAGCTAGTTATGTACTCTTCTTCAAATTATTCACATCAAGAGTGCCAGCAAAAGGCTACTGCAATTTGTTATTTAATAAAAGTAAGAAAACTCTGAAATAAATGCAGATTTTCTAAGGATATTCCTCTTGGAAAGCCGAACAAAAAATGGCAGTGAATGTTGCACATGCAAAGTATCTCATTTAGATCTGACTTGCAAATTACTTAAATGAGGAGTAGGCACAATCAGTGGGCACTGTGGTTTCAACCAAGTTTTACTAATTCCTTCTGGTTTGGGCTCCATACATTGCAAAACATTTTTTACTCCTGCTCAGAATATGACAATGTGACTATTTTTATGGAATCATAGAATGGTTTGGGTTAGAAGGGACCTTTAAAGATCATCTAGTTCAACCCCCTTGCCATGGGCAGGGAAATCTTTCACTAGATTAGATTGCTCAAAGCCCTGTCCAACCTGGCCTTGAACACTTACCATGATGGGGCATTTACAACTTCTCTACGAAACCTGTTCCAGTGTTATTTTCTTATATTTCCAATCTACCAGGTAAGAAGAGACTAAAATATTTCCCGTCGTGGTGTGCTAGCTCTTGCTCAGCCGTGGACTAGTTAGAATAGACACAACATGATATGCAAGACAAAACTTCCAGTGCCCTCATGTTAAACTTAAAGCTTTTGACATGTAGGCACTGGGGCAGATTTTTCAAGGGAAACTACTTTTGGTTTTGAATGTTGGTATTTTAAAGTTTCAGGGAGTAATATCAGGAAATTAGCTATTTCTATCTTTTTATATAAATTTTCAGGCACTTCCGAAGTTTTGTAAAATACTTTAAGTGACTACTGTACCTTGATCCAAGACAGGTCTGTGGTGATAGGCTAAGTGATGAGGTCATGGTTGCACTTGTTACTTTGAAAATGAAACCAGGAGAACCAAATACACTGTGTTTTATTGCAATGCTTCTTAAATAACTGAATGTTCTGTACCTTTGCCTAAATGCCAGCAAACAGGCTCAGTTCTATTAGAAATTCACTGACACTCAGTCAGCAGCTTCATGTTGGCCAAAGCCAACCACGGTCCCGTCTGCCAAGCCTCGCTCCTGCTTTCCTGATCCCTTAGCTCCCGGGTAAATGTAGTCTAAGTATTGTCAGAAACTTTACTTTTGGTTAATTTTCATTTCATACTACCCAGATATTCCGTCATGCTCAACAAACTTAATGCTGAAGTATGATTATTTGCCTGCCCGCCGTGAGCAAGTTCCTGTTTTTCCCCACATACTTCTTCCCTTGTGTGTAGCGGCATTATTTTCCCGTTTCCTCGACTCTTTCAGGCTGTTTCTGGCATTTTGTTTGCCTCTGAACTACCCATTACTGACCTTTCTCTTCTGAAATATTTACAAGCTGCTTCTTTTACAAACGAACTTAACAGTATAGTTTGCAGATGGTATCTAAAGTGACTTTAAAAAACCACTCAGACCCTCTTTTCCTCTAAATCTTTGCATCCTACCCAAAGGAGACTTTGTCCTTTTGTTGTCATCGGCCTGATGTCAGAGGCATGTGTGAGGGAGCCGGACACCGCGGCCCGCCCCTCAGGCCGGCCCGGCCCGGCCCAGCCCCCTGCGCCGCTCCCCTCTCCGCTGCGGCCCGCTCCGGGAAAGGATGTCCCGCCTTCCCCTCCTTTCCTGATTGGCCCAGAGCTCTGCTGGCGTAATGGGGGGCTGAGCCGCGAATTGGCCGAGTTTCCCTTGTCTCCAGTACCGAGGGAGGGAGGGAAGGAGGGACCGGGGGGGAGGGGGGNCGGGGCGGTGCAGCCCCCCCGCGCCGTGTGCAGCGACCCCTGTCCGGGCGGGGCCTTCAGCCGCCCCTCCCGCCCGGGCCCCCTCAGCCGCCCCAGGGCCTGGCGGCCCCGCGGCCCGCTCCCCCCGGGCCGGTCGAGGGGGATTAAAGCCGCCGCAGGTGACCGTAACGGCGATGACAGCGGGCCGTGAGAGCGGGGTGTGGGGGGGGACGCTGCTAGGAGAGGGGGTCGTGCGGCGAGGGGGAGCCGCCGGGCCTCGGCTGACGCCAGGGGAGAGGAGGGGGTGCGGGTGACCCTGATAATCGCTTTATGTTGGCCTGCGGCTTGCGTAATCTGCGATCAATTATTTATTTCATGCACCACTTATGGGTCTGAGGGGCAGCGTCAGGCCGCTGATGTTGCTCAGTGCAGCAGAAGGGAGGTTTCCTTCCACGAATGTTATAGGGAAGGAAGGAAGGGTTTTTTTTGGGTTCAAATAGTGTTCTTAATGTGTGTTCCTCTCCTTGTGCAATTTCGGGGGATTTGAACGAGGGAGGTCCTTATTCACGATAAATTTTAAAAGATCAAGTGGAAGCCATCCAAGCCTGAACAAAAATAACCTTGTGTGGTTTATTTCGTGTGCTAGATTGTTTTTTTTTTTTCTCGTTCTGTGGCAGGTTGGGCTGCTCAGCCAGCCTGGAGAGGAGGCTGGAGAAGGAACCATGTCTTCTGAATCTTTTTGTTTGGCTGCTCAAGCTAGGTTTGACTCCAAATGGTTGAAGACAGACTTACAGGTAAGGAGTTAGTTGTATCGCATTGTGACCTTTCAGGTGCAGATCAAGGATGCATTTAGTCTAAATAGCTGACAAACAGAAGACTGCAGCATTGCTCTTGAGATAGATGTACAGGGTTTTTTGAGTATGCTGATTTAAAACTGATCTTGAGGAAACACTAACTCATTTTGAGCTGCAAATAGATCTGTATTGTCAGTCTAGTCCCTTCTGCTTAGAAACAAGCTGGACTACGTATGTATGTTATCTTTGCAGAGTGTCAAAGCACATAGCTGAGCATTACTGCCAGAACTATAAATTCTTCATTTAGGCTGTTAGTAAACTTCTTTCCTGCATATGAGCTAGCAGCTTTAATGCACAAGAGAACTGAAGCGAAGGGTGATGGAAATCCAATTGAAATTTGTGAAGAATTCAAATTAGCTTTTATTGTAGTTGTTTGTAGAACAGGTATATGCTTCCTTTAAATTTTGTCCTTTTTGAAGGGAATTCATTTTTTGTCAGAGATACGTGGTTGAAATGGAACTGGTCTTTGAAATGTGCTGGCGTTCGGTGAAAGTTTTCTTTTGCCTTAGAAGATGATCTGTTTATTTGATAAAAGTTAAGTGGTACAAGGATGAGGATATTATCATGTTTTGCCAATTCAGGTTTGAAAATTACGTGGAAAATATAGAGAAGTGGAATGGTTTGGATCAGTTATGTTTGTTTCAGAGGAAATGGGTAACTAGAGTAAATTCTTGTCTTGTCCATCTTCTTCCTTCCCCCAGATGTTGCATATAGATGCCTTACTTTGAATAACCTTTCCAAGTTCCTGCCCAAAACTCTGAAACTCTTGTTGGGATGGGCTAGCTAGTGTTACTCCATTGTTTGATGATGATAATAATATTTTAAAAAATGCATCCTGAATGACTCTACCCAAAATTACATGCTGATCGGCTGAATTGTTCATTTCAGCTGTTCTTGTGGTTAGACAAGGGTTTTTTTCCAAGCAGTTGGGATTCAAACACAGCCTTTCTCTAATATTTTACATCAAACAAGCTAAATCGGAATCAGAAGTGACAGATAGAGCCTTAGAGGTTACATTATTTGTAGGTCTTGTATGTAAATGGCTATAAAATGACAGGGCTTGCTCTTGATATGGCTAGATTAGTTCTGTGTTTATCTTTTATTCTTACCAAAGTAAAAGTTTTGATCCAAAGTTAGATGTTTTGGCTAATGTGGTAAATAAATGTATTAGAAAACAAGTTGAAGACAAGCATATTAAGAAATACGGAAATATTTTTGTGTTCCCTGGAGGCTGGCTTCTAGATAACAAATATATTCAATGATTATAGAATAGAGCAAAATTTTAGCTGAAAAAGTGGCAATCTTTGTTGGTAACAGCTGCTGACTATGCATTGCCTGTTTTTCTTCTGTGTTATATGGGGTGAGAAATGTGACTGTTCATGTGATTTGTCAGATTTTTCCTCTCATTTGTAGTGCCTTATTTTCTAGATCCCTTTTTCCTGTTTATGTAAACTTTTGACAGGAGGGTTTCAGTTGATGTCCAAACTTTAAGGATTATTTTCAGCTGAGTGTGTATAAATACAATGAAATATTTATCTTTTATGAGACTGTTGTGTAGTTAATGTGTTGTAATAGTTCCTTTTAATAATAAAAATTTTAATTTGTAACATTTCTGTGAATAAGCTCTCTTATTTATAAGAGTTCTTTATGTGTAATAACAAGTTAGACTCTAATTGCCAGGGTACTCCCTTTGTTTTCTTCCAATCATGCTGTAGTCAAAATAATGAGACTAATGAAATAAAAGAACAGTAATCATTTGTGATCTGCTGGTCGCAAACATCAGTTCTCTGGAATCTGAAGACTAGCCAGGTCTCCTGGATATAATATAATTTTCTTACTAGGTTAACTGTTTTGGTATTAACACAGGTCCTCATCACAGAACTCTGAATATATGTATTGAGTATTTAAAAAAAAATGTGCATGGGAGTCTTGAATCACTCCTTTTTAATGTATTAAATGGCAGATGTCTTCTGTCAGATGAAGGGGTTTTGGAGTCTCAGGAATTTTTCTGTTGCATGATTGACTGTTTTACCTACTAGTTGACTAGCATGACCTAGCTGTGTGTGAAATTTCTTTATAGGTATAAATCCTGTCTTTTAATCCTTTAAGTTCTATGTCTACCAAATATGCTGATTTCCTACTGTGTATGCTTTTATGGGCTAACTATAGAAGGGCCTTATTGGTGTTCAAAGAGGCTGTCAACAGGAATTGAAAAGATGAGCATAATAATTAGGAGAGATTTGAAGAAAGACACAATGATTTATATGAATTAATCAAGCTGCCTACAAATTATTGTTTGGAATTAGACCCTGAAACTCTTCACTTTGCAGTTAGATTTTTAACTTTTCACTATACAGCAGTCTAAGAGTGGATAGGTGAAAGTCCTTGGAGAAACAGAATTACGCGAGGGAATTCTTGCCTTAAAATACAGAGATTGATTAGTCTTTAAAATGGATGTTTTTAGAAGAAGTTCTTTGCTGCTGCAAAATTTGGGGACTATAGCTAAAATCAGAAGTGAAATGTTTCATTTGGTGGGCCAGCAATCTCCAAAGTCTGACTTTTTTTTTTTTTTTT
>VXBL01006846.1:1447187-1507175 GCA_013400195.1 Aramus guarauna
TTTTTTTTACCCTGTTGCCAGTGAGTTTGCTCTTCAGACTTCATGGCTGTGGCAGATATTGTCGATTAAGCCAGTGAAATCTCTCTGAAACTCATCAAATTCTTTTTTTGCTTTAGCTCAAGATGATGTTGCATGTGTAATGTAATACATGATATTATAATACTATGTACATTAGTAAGTCTATAATATAGTGGTATGAATATAGTAAGAAAAGAATGACACGTGGATTTTAGCATGGATTGTGTTTAATCACCTGTGTGTGTCACTGTTCCAGCTGGCATCCAGGCCAAACTTAAATGTTCTTTTTCAGTTTTGGGATATTACTGTTCAGAGACAAAGACAGTGTGATGTAGCCTATTATTAGTGTTCTTAACAGAACATCAAAGACACAAACCCTTTTGTAATAGTGAGCCTCTAGCCTGCAGGATTAACTGAAGTGGTATGAAATGTTAACGGAACTGTATCTTGACAATATATTTTTATCTTATGTGAATTTATCTGAAAGTAATCAATATTTTTAAAGGAAGCCAAAATGCTCTACAATGACCTGAGTGCATCCCATAACTATTCCATGTCTTTTTACTAACTTTGTAATTAGTTGACCTGATATTGTATGATTTACAACCTCTAGTATAATTTTGAACTGATTAGAAATGTTTTATTAAAAAATGTAAATTTCCTGGTGGAGCAAAATTAAGATATTCTATGTTGTCTGAAAAAACACAAAGTGTTATAGCAGCTGAAAAATTAGGATAGTTCAGCTCAATATGAAGTAACATCAATAGTAAAATATGTAATATATTCTTATATTACATATCAATAACATGTGTATAACATCACCACTAATAAAATAAACCTATAAAGTTATAAAACAGGTGCATTTTAGTCCAGGTCACTTTTTCATGGGTCATATTTAATGTAGTTGCTGGAAAGATTAGCGTATCACTTACATTTCCAGTTTATCTTTTTAGATTTGAATTAATACATTTAAAACACCTACCTAGTCATGTCTATGACCAGTAGAAACCATCACATCCATAGCACAATCTGTGTGAAATAGGAGATTGTGTTTTAATGGCCATTTTGAAGGAAGACACCCTTTTTTAAAAAAAGGAAAGTATAAAGAACAGACAAATGGAAGGGAAGATTAAAATTGTTTACTTAAACCTAGATACCCAGTTTGCTGAATCAAACTGTGCTTAAAATAGTTCGGATTAAATAGATGTACTGTACTACTAATTTAGAACTTTATGCAGAGAAATTTAATTAGTGAAGGCTGAATAATGAAAAACTAGAATTGCTGTAAGCTAATGGAATGCATGTGTGTGTTTGAATGGTGTTTACTAGTCTGTTTATTGCGGATCCTGCTGAGAACTATTGTGCTTAATAGCAGGATTTAGAGGTAAAAAACTTTCATTTTCTTGTAGCATGGAAAAAAACTTCAGGATACAGTCAAGGTGCAGGAGCTGTCCACAAGAGGAATATGATGCATTTTCATTAGTTTTCATTGAGGTCATGGTGGGCAGGCTATTTCTGTTATCTTATTTTGCCACAGAGATGTGTGTGAGCTTTTGAAAATGAAACAGTCATCTGTAAGAGTAACAGTGGTCTGAAATCTTTTTACCTTCCCTTCAAAGTTAAATTCAGCATTTTGCTTTTAATGAAAATCCCACTCTTCTAGTATCCAGATCAGTGGCCTTGCTTGTAAGAAGATAATGTAAATAAATGATGTCTTTACTAGTAAAAGCAAGAAGTTAGTGAAAGTTGCTTTCTCTATTTTGTTGATTTCCTGTTAGTTTTCTTCTTAGTTTTGGTTTCCTGATCAAAAAATGAAGGGCTCATGTGGAAGACTTTATAGCAAACTGCAGATGAGAACTCCTGCATTTTTAAAGGAAGTGAAGTTTGCAACGGGGATTTTTAAAATTATTTAAAAAAATAAAGTAATGCTGTCCCTCCAAAATAAGTGGTTTCCAGAGGGAGGGGTGAGAACCATATGGGGAGTGATGGGTTAGAGAAATTAAATGTAATGTTTATGCAAATATTTGGGCTCAAACTGAACTACTGTTCTACAAATGGAGAAAGTTAGAGAATTTCTTTTCTAAGTTTGAGAGAATTGCGTAGTTTTTCTTTGCGTATGACCATTAACTGTTAGTAAACTTTTGCAACAAATGGAAGACTGTTACTATGGGGACATTTCTACTTTAAATCCATATCCTTTCAAGTAACGTGAGGCTGCTGAACTTTTCTGTCTTTGCTATCAAAGCTTTAGAGCAGTATGCTTAGATCTAGTGATGTTTCACTGTGCTTTGCATAGGTGTGATAAGCAGCTGTGGTTTCAGGGCATACTTCGGCAGGGAAGGAAGGAAGTTAGGGCAAAGTACTGAAGAAGATGACAATGACAAAGGAAACACCAATTGAATGGATTAAAAAAAAAGTGAAAACAAAAGAGAGAGAGTTGGGAAAGGACTTAGTGTTCTGTGATTTTCTACAGCATTACCGGGCTGAAAAAGTTGTGGTTTTTTTTTTTTTTTTTTAAATCTATTCCTAAAGAAAAATGTTTTTGTTTTTTTTTTAATGTAGTCCCTAAAATACAGCCAATGGCTAATGCAGAAGTAGCTGGAAGAACGGATTCTCTCCCCCTCCTCCCCACTGGCAATTCTGAGGTGAAGATTATTTAAGTAGCTTATATTTTAAATCCATATTGACATTTTGTGATTATGAAGTCACTTTCTTGAATTTCCAGTGCAGTTATATAATCAAGAATCCTACCTGAATCAATCCTTGTCCTTTAGTGTCACTTTCTTTTGCTGGCTTCATTTTTCTTGAGCTCGAGTTAACTTTTACAGAGGCTTCTATGCTTTCTGCAGGAAAGTTCATGAAACCACATGAAGAGCATGTACCACATGGAGTAAGCTTTGTCTGACTTAAACAATTGACGGTAGGACAAAATTACAGCTGCTGATTACTCTTAAAATAACTTAGGAAAAGCAAAATTGTAGTGATGTAGAGAATTCTCAGAAGCTTATCCAGTTATGGTTGCCAGATTTAATTTTCTTGAAATGTAAGGAAATGTTCATGCCAATGCCTTGTCCTCTAGAGTTGATGGGAATGGAGGGGAATTTCACTGCCAGTCCTATTGGAGGATAGCAGCAGCATAAGCCAGCAACCAAACTAGATATCCCGTAGATTTACTTAAATATTGTACCAGATAGAACAAATTACAAACTCCAGAGATAAGATTAGAAAAGATTAGAGTGGGGGCTGCCCAGTTTACAGTACAGTAGAAGTTCACTTTGAAGTCTGCTTAGGTCCTTGCTTTTTTGGCTTGGGATAATTGAGCAGGGCTGAGACATAGGTCTATGTGGGAAGTACGAATTTGGTGAGGTAGGTGCCTTACAAGTGCAGAGATCAAGATGTAGTTTGGGGATGAGAAGGTGTGACAAATGGTGGAAGTGGCTTGGCATTTGTGAAGGTGAGGTGATAGGAGATGAGGATATGTGGCTGTGGTCTTATCCAAGAGGAGGTCAGGAGGTGTCATGTGAAGAACAAAGGGGATTTGGGGCATTTGGTTTGGTGGAACGAATAGGAGGATTAAGAACATGGGCCAAGGTCGTAAGGCAATGGTGGTGATGGAGCTTGGAGCTGCTGTTGTCTCAGTCTTGGGAAGGCAGTGTGTAGGTGGTGGGACAAGCAGGGACTTGGAGTCCCTGTGTTCTTTTTACAGACTGTGCATATCTGGAACCATTGCCAGTTGCAGAAGTTCAGTGAAAACTTAATTGTTCTTAATTTGTTAACTTACTGAGTTTGCCAAGTTCATCCCGTTTAAACATTTGCAAACAAAGTTACTATATTATTAGAGGGAAAGACATCCATGTAAATCAAGCCATCCAGTGAGAGAATGTTAGACTTCACAAAACACAGGTAGGTACTCTTGTGCTTGCAACCCCAGTATGTCAGAAACAGTGAAGACACCAAATGTGTTTTTTCTTCTCTTGCACTGCACCATTGATTGCCTCGTGAACTTTCTTTAAACAATTGAGTGGAAGAAGAGTCATGATTTCTGGAAAATGGAAACTCAAGAGAGATGTTTTCCAAATTTGTTATGAACAAAGTTCTAGTTCTGTCTCAGCACTTAGATGTGTTGATAGACTCTTTGCAAATGATTGAATACAAGAAGTATCGGTGGGAGCAAAAGAAGAAAGTCATATGTGCTTGTGCTGGCTAAAATAGTCTTAAAACACTGTAGAAAGAAAGAAAAGCAGGATTGTGTAGCCAAAGCAGATATTTTACTTTTCTGCCGTACAGTTAACTTACCATTATGTTCAGCTGCTAGTTTCATGGAATCACAAATGGTTGAGGTTGGAAGGCACCTCCAGAGGTGATCTGCTCAAGCAGGGCCACTCAGAGCCAGTTGCCCCGGACCATGCCTGAATGGCTTTTGAATGTCTCAAAGGATGGAGACTCTACAACCTCTGTGGGCGGCCTACGCCAGTGCTCAGTGACCTTCACAGTTACAATGTGTTTCCTGGTGTTCAGAGGAAACTTCCTGTGTTTCAGTTGTGCCCTTTGGTTCTGGTCCTGCCACTGGGCACCACTGAAAAGAGTCTGGCTCCCTCTTCTTTGCACTCTCCCTTCAGATATTTATATACATTGATGCAAACCTATACATTATATACATTAATGAGGTGCCTCCTGAGCCTTCTCTTCTTGAGGCTAAACAGACCCAGCTCTCTCAGCCTTTCCTCATAGGAGAGATGTTCCAGTCCCTTAATCTTCTTCATGGCCCTTTGCTGGACTGTCTCCTGTATGTGTATGTCCCTCTTGTACTGAGGAACCCAGAGCTGGACTCGGCCCTCCAGGTTTGGCCTCACCAGCGCTGAGTAGAAGGGAAGGATCACCTCCCTCGACCTGCTGGCAACACTTCTCCTACTGCAGCCGAGAACACCCATTAACCTCCTTTGTGGCAAGGGCATGTTACTGGCTCATGTTCAACTTGGTGCTCACTGGGACCCCCAAGTTCTTGTCTGCAAAGCTGCTTTCCAGCTAGGTTTACCCTCAGCATAGATTGGTGCCTGGGGTTGTTCCTCTCCAGATGCAGGACTTCACGCCTCTCCTTGTTGAACTTCAGGAGGTTCCTGTCAGTCCATTCCTCCAGCCTGTTGAGGTCCTTCTGGATGGCAGCAAGACCCTCAGGCATTCTAGCCACTCCTCCCCATTTCTGTTGGTTAAGTGAAACATTTCTCTTAAGGTTATAGGATTTTGTGATTATGAAAATAAAATTGCTTGAATAATTTATCACTTAAAACCTCAGACTTTTCTTTCACTTTTGGCTATCATAGTGGCAATTCATTGTTCCATATGTCTGCTGAACATCAAGTATATTAATATTAAACTTGTTATAGTAGGAATTGAGTTGCCCTCAGTTATGACAGATGAACTGGTTGTAAATACTGTTTCTTAATTGTCCTTCCAGTTAGTTGATTTGATTATTACTAAAAAAAGAAAAAAAAAGTCCAGTGTTCCTTTACTTTCAAACACATCTCCTTTTCCCTCCTCCCCCAACATGTATACCACTGGCAAAATGTTAACTACTACCTGAATAAAAGCAAAGTTGTTTATCTGAGGGCTGCTTATGGTGTAAGCTTCCACATGAGATACTTGGAGAAGGAGGGGGAACTCTATCTGACCTATAATCTTGGTGGTTGCTCTATCTTTATGCAACATACCAAGAAAATGACTTCGATAAGAAATTGAACACCAAACCCAAGGCAGAAGAAATTTTGTTTACTTTTTCAGTTTTTCATTGCTTGAAACACTTGAGTGAACTTTTTGCCATGTGAAAGGATTAGAGCTTACAATGGAGAAAGTAATTCTTGATTCTACTTTACAGCAATGCTTACAAAAGTAGTAAGTTTTCTGAAATAAAACAATGCTGCATTATGAAGAACCTTGCATCCAAAGCTTGTAGGCCTTTAAATTGCAAGCTTGAGGGCTGTGAGAATCATTTCCTGTAACAAGGCAATCTGAGAATGTAAAATGTATGAAAAGACAGTTTAACAGACAAAAATCTTAACTTTGTGGAAACCATAATTTATTATGCAACCCATCTGGAGGGTTGCCTCGCTCATTATTTTTCAAGCTTGCATTTAGCTTGTAGGTTAGTATTCAACAAGTGAATGTTTAAAAAAAAATAATCCATGACATATGAGCCAAAAGCAGTGAAACAGTTGTGGTGTTCAGCTATTTTTGCAAGAAAAACATTGTGAAAAATAAATTAGGTGTCCCATTAAAGTATATGACCACATCTGACGAAGGAGAAAGTGAATGCCATTTATTTTTGAAATGTTTGTAGACTGAGAACATTGCAAGAAATTCCATCAATGGTAAATGATTGATACTTTTTTTCAGATTGTTGAAATGCAATTTTAATTCAGAGTATTCAAGTTTTTAAAAACTTAAGCAAAATGTTAATCTTTTAGCAAAACACAGAATCATTGCAAAAGCTCTATGAGCTGTCTGTCTCTGAAAAACAGAGACTGTACCTTTCAGTAAAGCATGGTCATAGTGTAATTCCAGTGCTGCACAATTGATATATCACAGATAAGTTGAATAATGTCTAGGTCACGCTGTGTGATTCTCTACCCTCTTATCCCTCTGAGATCAGGAAATAGCAAGTGACAAATATGTACAATATGTCAGCTCATATTTTGTGCTGAAAGAAAAATGATTGAAATCATAAATATGTGTTGGAGTGAATTTCTGAAGAATGCAATATAAAGTCAAGAAAATACTGTAGTAATTCAGTGTGTTACAGTGGTGTCAAAACGTGTAACTTCTCTATGTAAACTGAGATTAGCTAATCAACAAGAGACTTCCATGCTGGTGGTTGTGACTTTTAATACCTGTAATCTTTAATCATTAGAACATCTTTAGGAAATAGATAAAAATAAAGTATAAGCGGACATTGGAGTATAATGGTAAATATTTTACAGCAGTTGTGTAAGTAACATCTTTGTGTTACTCCTCTGTTAAAACACTTTGGATTTGAATACTAGTTACATAACACAAAGATGCTTCTGAATTAGCATTCAGCAATTTGGTGTGGTGGTTTTTTTTTTTGTTTTTTTTTTTAATGTCTCCACTGCACCACTTTGGTATGCTAAAGTTATTCTGGTTTTCAATTTCATGTACTGCTCTCCTCCCTTATGCTATATGGGTGCAAATTATAGCCTGGTTATCATGGAATTTGCTTGGGATGTTGACACCTGTTTTGCAGCATTTTTTAAAGCAGAAAGCAACATCAGCAGAAGGCAAGCTATCCTGGTCATTAGGATTCTTCAAGGGAGAAGCAAATTGATAAATAATTAGGAGGCTCGTGTTGCAGACAGTGCTTTCAGGAGCACTTCCAGCTAGTACAGGCCTGCCATTTGTTCTGTCATGACTATTTGTGCTATTGCACACATAGTGTAGTGGGAACTGACCTGTGCTGAGGTGGCCCCTAGCTCTTTCCCTGGGCGTAGCCGGTTTTAGTCTTGATCAGTTCCGTAATCTGTTTCAGCAGACGATCGTGCATGTGCATTAGTCTGCGTGTGAGGGGAGGCATAGTAGCAGCTGAGAGGAAGAGGGAGGGCTGTGAGAGATGCTTTGCACAGCAGGACCAGTTTGAACTGGTTAAATACATTTATGAATCTGTGCCTTGATGTCATGTGTTCTGGTTGAGTGCCCAGCTCTTCAGTTGCTGGTTTGCAGAGAGGACTCTAGTGACTTTCTTCATGCTTTTTTGTGACTTTATGCAGCGTGACATTGTTTGGATAGCTTTACCTGAAGGCAAAAAGGACACCTCACCCCATGCCCACCTAATTACTGCATGATGTCATCTTGAATGTGTGGGTAGTTCTGAGGTGACCAAATCCACGCTTTTGATGAGAATTTATCACTGAAAGAAAGTTCATCTTGCTGTATTTGAGCTGATCGGAAAGTTACTGTTTTGTGCTTTTAGTTTGAAAATAGAATAGCTAGAGAATCAGAGATCCTGGAGATAATTTAAATCCCTATCATACATGTGCACGCATGTTGAAAATACCAGTGAAGTGATACATGTGTTGTCTTTCTTCTGGGACAAAATATAAAATCTGATGTATTTTACATGTTAGCTCGAGTTAGCTTGAGAGAAAATTGTTGTGTATAACTATATATAATGTATTATTTTTAACAGCTTGCTTTTACACGAGATGGACTATGTGGCTTGTGGAATGAAATGGTAAAAGATGGGGAAATTGTATATCCTGGAACAGAGTTAACACAAAGTGGTGAACTACCTCCAAGAAAAGGTATGGATTTTTAAAATTTTTATTTCTTCTTTTTTTCTTTCATCACAATGATGAAAATGGAATTCAAATTTCATACTGTCACAGAACTTTGGTTTATTGTCACCTGTTTGTACAATTTGTAGGTGTTCATGTTTTGGATTAAATACAATTGAAACTGATTTCTTAAAAGCATACAGAAGGGTAATATCTAAGCTTTCAAATGAAGGCTTAAATCTGTTCCAGCCTTTTGAAAGTAAACTTCATAACTAGGCATGTTATTATGAGAGAGGCTTGGCAGTGTCCTTTTGTTTGGTATGCTTGCTGTGTTTACAGCTGAAGCCTTTGTTTAAAGAAAGTGGACTGAGGAATGGGGTAAAGCCAATACTGCTTTTTCTAATTTTGTTTACAATCTTCATAAAGTAAATAAAAGGTCAGCTAAAAAAACCTGTCAACAATCTGATAATGTAGTGCTTTTTTTTTGGTCTTCCAGTGTATTTCAGAGCAGTTCAAACACTGCGAATCCTGCAAATGGCAGAGTAATGCATTTATTTAGAGAGATTACTTTGGTGGAGGTGGATTTTGTTTCATGATGGACTATGCCAAAAAGGAGTGATTCTGTTCTTGCCTTTTTTTCCTTCTTCTGATTGTGATGCTCTTTTGACTCCTTACTGAACAGAAAATTAGACTAGTCAAAAAGGAAAAGGTTTGTGTTTCCTAAATTGACTGAAATGGGCTCACCATATGATCAGATAGGTCTTGTCAGTAATTTGTAACCCCCAAATAAATGAGGCTCTGTCTAGGACAAGAGTGGAAATAGTGCCTTTGGTAGCAGTGAACTGATATTTCAGTCTCTGTTATTTCCTGAACTGTATTGTTGGATAGACACGATATTTCAAACCACTAATGCTCAATTCCTTATGGAGAGATTTTTTTTTTTTTTGTACTTAGGATTTGTCATCTTTAAAAAATGAAGGGGAGGGGAGAAGTCTTTGACTAGAGTAAGTTATTTCTGCAGGAAAGAAGCTATAATAAATAGTTTATGAGAGGAGAGTGAATTCTCCATTACTTTTATTCAGAGTATAAGCGTTGGAGGTTGTGAGTGGCTGCCTGCTGTAGTAAGGACTAGAATTATGCTCCTGTTTTTTTTGTCCTTCTGCTTTGGGGCCTTTTTGTTGTTGACACTGGACAAAAATACAGCTGATCTTACCAGAAAGGCTACTACAACAGCTGCTCCTGAAATCAATCAGTGGAGGAGATGTATTTTTTTCTTAGGATTGGCTGGTTTCATGTATGCCACTAAAAGATGTCATAACCTTGATGCAATGAAGGGAAGGGTTATCCCCTAAATGAACTATGGGAAACACTTTCCCACTTGCTGACAGCTGATGATGGAGGGCTTGTGGTGGTCCTGGTAGAAAGAGTCAACACACTCTGCTCTTATGTAGCAAAAAGATAACAAGCATCTATAACAATAAAGACAATGTATCAAGGTAAATACCTGCTTTACAAATGAAAATGATGCAGTTTCCTCTCTTTGTGCCAGATACACAGATTTTACTTGTGCTGGTCTTTGACAGAAAACTTCTTCCAATGTCTTTACAGCTAAGTAGCCACAGAGAACTGGGATTTGTGTTAGTTACGGTGTTGTAGCGCTTTCAATGATTCTGAGAAGGCTTATAGAAAGATGTCATAGTATAATTGTTTTTTGTTTTCAGGGGAAGCATTGAAATATCGACTAGGAAAAATGTAAACTGTCAGTTCTGATCCAAAATGTAGAAAGCAGTATAAAGTAAAAAAACTGGAAGTGCTAAGCAAGTCAATCATCCATGACTTCACATGTTGATCCACACTTGGGACACCTATTCTGAATAATCATGTGAAGTTTTTTGGTTTTTTTGAATGCTGGATGTATGTATGTACACATGACTTTGAAGGCTTAAAAAGGTATAAAGTGTGAAAGGCTGAGGGATACAGTTACTTAAAAATACAGAAATTCTGCAGTTTACTGTAGAAATAAGGCATTTATTTAACTTTAAAATGTCACTGGTCCAAGCTGTGATGACACTTCTGAAAGCTTTCTTGTGTCTGTGGTGATTGTTTTGTTTTGTTAAAGCAAGACTGTCACTTCTTGTTTCCAGTACTGTATTATGGTGGGTTGTTGCCATCTGCCCACCCAGCTGCTGGCTTACTGCCCCTCCTTAATGGGACAGAGCGAGAAAATAAAATGGAAAAGCTTGTGGGTTGAAATAAAGACAAGGGAGATCACTTACCAGTTACCATGGGCAAAACAGATTGACTTGTGGAAAATTAATTTAACTTATTGCCAATTTAGATAGAGTTGGATAGTGAGTAGCAAAGATAAAAATTAAAACACCTTTCCCTTCCTTTGGGAGCGGTTAAGTGTAGGTATTATATAGCACAGATTGCATCTGTTCCTTTCCACAACTGAGGCATCTATGTTCTTCTACATAGGTACTTCTAAAACATTATTTCCTGAAAAGCTACAGTAGTTTAGAAATGTAAATACAGCTTTTTCAGGCTCTTAACTCTCAGAATTAATGTGTGAACTCTCTTTCAGTGAAGTTAGCCTTCATAAATGCCATTGTGCTAGCCTACAGGATTGGTGGAATACAACCATCTTGCTTATTTGACTTGAGCTTTGAGAAGAAAAAACTAATCAAGGCTATTTTTGGTCAATGTCAATCAGATTTGATTAGGTGGTGGTGAATCATGGAACCAGAAAGATTGGCAGACTGTTTGCACCTCTGAACTTGCAGCTCAAGTGGAGTTTTATGAATTTAAAATCCAGAGTACTGCAGTCTGTTTAGTAGGTAGTTACTTTTTTTTGCGTAAGTAATCTATAAATGTAATTCAAGAGGAGATGGAAAAGTACACACAAGTAATGAGATTTATATAAACCCTATTGCTTTTATATTAAAAATATTTTATATTATTTTATATTAAAAGCAATATATTTTAATCTCTATATTCAGATTCTGCTGCTAAATTGACTAATTTGGAGATAAATAAGAGATGTTGCTGTAAGTAGTCCTTTTCTTTGAGTCTGTTTTGAGAAGTTTTGATTTATGGCCATCCGTTTTAACTCCTTTTCTTCACTAGTCCTATAGCTTTCTGTTGATGCCAGCTGGGCTGCTCAGAAGAGGCACTTCATTCTTTCAGGGGATATCAGCAGTGGCAATAGACAGGAAGAACGTGTTATTGGTAGCGAAAAGCATTCCTTTTCTCTCTAAGAAGAATATGCAAATAGTGTATTTTCCTTCCCCTGGGAGCAAGAGCATTTGGTTAGCAATAACCTCTTTGTTTGTTCTTCATGGCACTTTCAGAAAAGCATGTTTGATAAATGCCTTCAGCAGAATGTGTTTGCATGTTTCCAAGTATCATCTGAGGACACAGCTGTGACAGTAGTGATGTCCAAATACAGGTGCACTTGCAGCATGGCATGTACTTAAAAGATAATCAGGCTGCCCTCAGGAAATTTGGATGAGTTTAGTATCTTGTATACTGGAAGCTATGTGCTGAAAATAATAAAAAATATTAAATAATGTTATTCTTACCAAATTTTTAAGTTAGAGAACCATTACTGTAAATTTTAAGACATGTCAGTCAATGACGCAGGTCTCTCTTTTTGTGGGTTGTTTTTTTTAATTTTTGATTCTTCATCTGGACTTTCACACCTGGAAGGCTGTCTAAGCACAATTTGCAAATGGTTGGGCATTTAATATAAATGAATAAATATTTATATATCTCTATATAATATAGCTATAAATAACTGTCAATTGAAGCTTATGTATTCATGTGTGTGTATACGTATATAAAAAAAGGAAAAGCTCTTTAACAGAAAACAAATTACTGTATTGCAGTTGAATTGCTTCCTAGATTGTAAAATACAGCCCTTGCCTAAAGCACACTGTGTAACTTTGTGCCTCATGAATGGCAACGTCTGTTGCGAAACTGTTGCAGGCTTTTTCTTTCTGCTGAGGGACTCCTGACTTTGTCAGTTCACTGGCATGAGCAGCACAAGATCATGCTGTAACAGGTGCTAGAGGTGACCAGGCAGTGTCAGTTACTTTCTTCATTAAGTATGAAATGTAAATTCCACCTGTAGCGGCTTTCTTTTAATCCTCCGTTTATACCAGATTAGGCTATTGCTGGGCAAGGTAGAACACGCATAGTGAGCTACTGCGCTTCGGTTTGGGACCTAACTTCTAATTGAGGATGGCTGCTTCAGTTGCTCAGTTTTGCCTGGCTGAGTGTACCTACCTCAGCTTGGAGGCTTAAGGTCGTAAACCAAAAATTAAGAAAAAGTTCTTTCAGGGAACTTGTTACGTGGTTGTCTTCTGCCACCACAATATTCACGTTTCAGTCTGAGAACAGTTAAGTTAAAACAGGTTGTCACACTGCAGTATGTTTTTGCATGTGTTGTTTTGAAAACTGTCTTATTACTTGTTACTTTGGCCTGTGCTGGTTTAACTCAAGATTTCTTCCTCCCTGCTCTGCTTTCTGAGAAATTTTTGGGGTTCCCTTTTTAAAAATCCCTTTCCTTAAGCATAACTGCACTTCCACAATAGCAAAGTCTGTGTTGCTGCTTTCAATCTGGACTGATACCAAGTTTGTCCCTTATGGGACAAGTGTTTTTTTTGGAAGTATAGTGAAACATCTTTGTGGAACAATTTGACATGGGCCTTAATGTGATTTTTAGCTCGGTTCCTTCCTACTTTTTCTCTCATTACTCCCCATTTCTATTCATACAGACAATGAGAAAAAAAGAAATCCTGCTTGTGGATTTTCATATCAAGGTTGTTTTTATACAATACAAATCTCAAGTTCCAGCCTGGATTGGAAGCTTGTCTATTTGCAGCGAGGAGTTGAGGAAAATGATTAAGTTCATAGCCCTTTGTTGTCATCCTTTGCCGAGGATCAGTTAAAAAGCGTAACAAGTTCTCTTAGAGCTGCCTGCAAAATGTAGTGTCTTGGTGCAACACCCTTATACCCACTAACTAAAATCCCAGACCCTGTGGAGTGTGTCTCTAGATGAGTGGGTGAGTGGAGAAACACTGAGATTATGGTGTTATGTGGGGATATTCTGAACTACTGGGGCTAAACAGGGTCCTTAGTCACTGGTTTAACTCTGTAACAGAATCTGTGTCTTTAACATTATTTGCTTGTGCCTTGGAACAGAAACAGCTAGATTCAGTCACATTTTGGACACATGTTATCATGCTGATGACTGCTGGGCTATTGGCTGTTGCTTGGTGTTTGAGAGAAGTGGTTATACTCTCTATGCTTTCCACTTACAAGTGGGATATCCAAACGCCTTTTCTGTTCTCAAGCGGCCTTGCCTATCCCTTCCTTAGCCCATAATCTCAGCTGCAGCATGCATGCTGTGGTTATGTCTCCTCTTTTTTTTTTTTTTTTCCTGTTCCACTACAGTCTTCATCTGCTACCTCCTGAGCACTAGTGTGTGTTATAGGTTGGCTTTAATTTAAAACTTGTATAATTAAAGCATCTTAAAAAGGTTTATTCTGGGAGGTGCTATTGTCTACAGTGGAACAAATTTTATCACAGATCCAGTTACAACCAGATTAGACATTCACTTTTTTTCAGGCCAGATGGAAAGAAGAGTTGAATGTTTCTGTACATGGTGATAGGTGTATTTTGTATGTTCTGAGGTAATGAGAGCCTGTGATCTTCAAGTGGGGTCATGGTGAGTCTGAGATGGGCTGCAATCATATGTGCTGTGTCTGGCTGCAGCTCTAAACCTCTTATTATTGTCTTCTGAAATGCTGGTACAACTGTATACATTTTGGATCTGGGGGGTGAGAGAAGAAAAAAGACAAAATTTTTGTCTGGCTGCTTGTGGCTGGGACGTTTGTGAGGGTAGTCTCTAAATGAGGTTGGCAAATAGGAACAGAGGACCAGTCAATTTAAAGAGCCTGGTGAAAATGGCTGGAACTAAACTCTTCATGGGTAAGTTGCAAATGCTGGACATGAGAAATTTTGCAGGGGGTATTTTTGGAAAAGAAGGTCAGGATGAGGAAAGCAGTTGCCAATGTGGCCCCTAATTGCAAGGCAATCTGATGCATTGAACTGACTGGAGGTATGGATATGGAAATCTGTATCCCCAATATGAATAAGGAGACTCCCAGCTGTCTGGTTCTACTGTGTTTAGAAAATTGGGACTTTAATGCAGCCTTTGATTACAGAGATAAGTGACTAATGTCTGTGTTCTGTCTTAATGAAAGTAGTCTCAAAAGGATTGCAAATAACTGTTTTGTTGCTTGGGCAGAAAGTGGTGGGATTATTTTCATTACTTGCTGTAATTACTGAGATGCTAGATATATTACAGATGTTGAAACACTGCTGCATAAAATCAGGGCAAATGCCAATATAAAGCTCTCCTTGATTTTGAAATTAAGGCAATTGCTATTTTTTTTTTCTATGTCAGAATATGAAAACAAGTAAATACTACAAAAATGCAGATAGTTGGGAGCAAAATCTGACTTAAAGTGCACCTTTTGTGATATTATGTGTTGCAAATCCTTTGCAAGTCCTATGTGATGGTATTGATACTAAATGCTCATCCTTCCTAGGAGGTTACAGCAGGGATTTCTGGATTCTAAGGTCACTGTCTTATGAAACGTAACATAAGACCTAGCACCTGTGACAGTTAACATGGTAAAATACTACTCCCCCCCTGCCGTGCTCTAAATGATAGACAATATTGCTGTAAACTTGTGGGCTGGGCATTTCACCTACATTTCTAATCTAGAACTGAATTCAAAGGGGAAGTAGCTTAACTGGTCTTTTTTTTTTTTCCTCCTTTTTTTTCTTTAGATGATAGCACTGAATGCCAAACTGCATCAAAGAAAGAAGAGCAAAATGACAAAGAAAAGAAAGATGAAGAAGAGACTCCGCTGCCCACTTACAGGGCCAAATCGATTGTTGAGAGTTGGGTGTGGGGCAAACAACCAGGTATTACAGCTGTTTTGGTCACTCTCACGGAAGCATTATGTATTCTATATTGATCACTACTTTTGTAGGAGCAGGAAGATCAAATGTACAGGCTGACAGATGCATCTGTTAAGTTAGTGGAATAAGTTGGATAAGTGGTTAACTGTGATTCCAGTTAAACATTTGCTATAATTACTTTCAGATTTAATTAGAGTCATGACTTGAAGAGCCAATTTGCACCTTTCACCTTTTTCACCTGCTTGAAAGAATGATAAACTGACTTGGAACAAACGCAGTTACACAGTGAAATGTTATGATGTCTTCACACTATTTCTTTTTAGTTGCAGAGACTGAAAAGAAATTGCTTAGTTTCTGAAGCCTGAATTTTCTGCAGGCAATAAAGGTTTAATGGGTGATTTTTCTTTTTTATTTCATGGTCTGGTAGATAAGTTTGAGTGAAACATGGGAGGAAGGTTGAAATGGTTAGTTCAATTAACTGTCTGTCCTGATCTTTGCTGACAGTAATCTCACCTATGATGGCAGTGGAAAAATGGTTTGTGCGTACACATCTTCATGTATGGCTCTATAAAATACTGGTTTTTGATATTGAAGGCAGTTGAAGTCGATGGCTGTTTGTTACTGCAGAGCGGCAAGTCATTGTCTAAAATTGATCATGTTTAAAAATAGCAGATCAGAAGAAGCTTCACTTTAGTGGTTTGTTTTACAGTTCTGGTGCATGATGTTGGCATGTACAAACCTTGGAACATCTGTTGTGGCCCTTTTTGTTTCCCCTCACTCAGAAGCACATGAAGCTCCCTGGGAAAAGTATTGTCTCTTCGGCACCAGAATCCGCATCTGTGTAGCCCCATTTGATAGGGAAGCTACTGGTTTCTGGTGAGCCAGGGGTCAGCTGCTAGTCTGCTGTCCTCTGCTCTGTGCCAGTCAGCTTGCTCTCTTTTCTTAAGGACAGGGGGACAGATGGACTTGCTGTCACTCTAGTAGTGGGACAGAATTTTGCACTGTAGGAGGAATGAAAATAATTGCCACTACAGTGGAAGGGGGAGTGAGAATTGAATGTGTTGAAGAGATGTAAGCTGAAGGTTGCATTATTATTTTTTTTTATTTATTTACTGTTGCTGAAAAGTAAAAACTGCTTTACAAAATGCTAATCTAAATGCCAAGTATTTTACCAAATTTCTGGCCTTTAAGCTCACCTTTCAATTATTTCTTAAAAAATTGTAAAAAACCCAGTTTGGAAAAAAAGTATATATTTTGGAGTTTTCAGAAAGAAATAACTTACTCTCTTATATTTACTTTTCGTGCTTATGGTTTATTGGTGCATGTACAGATACTTATTCTAGAAATAACTTATGAAGACTTTATCTAATAAATTTGTGTTCCTTGGTCTCTGTTACTATTTGTGCTTGAAATTTGCATCACCTGGCTGTGACATACAAATCCTTAAACAATCTTACAAACACACTTGCAGTTTATGTATAGAAGTGTTAGAGGTGGCTTTTGTTCATGATTGTAGGTAACTTCTTTTGTATTTGTCAGAAATATAGCTAACATCTGCCTTTTGAGCCATCCTAGATTTTGTGGCTTGGTAATTAATTTTGAAAAAAATACAGAGGATCATTTCAATTTTGATAATTTGTGTAAGTGTTTCATAAAATGAGGAAAACTGCTTTAAGCTTTTCTTCTGTCATCCTTCATAAAAATAAAATGTACCTGTCAAAAGCATGAAGGAACTTCTGAAAAGGAGAATTGTTTCTTAAATATATTGGTGCTGATAAAGTAAGAATTAAAGACTTACTATGTTTTCATTTATGTTTTATTCCTTTACAAGTAAGGTATAATTTGGACATGTGAGCTTGGAGTTATTTTACAAAAAGAACTGAAGAGGCATTTGAAGTCTGTGTTTCAGGTCAATACCTGAACTATTATTTCTACTGAGTTGAATGATTTACAGTCTTACATTATGAAAATAGTATCTAGACATTAGACAGTGTGTATTTATGTTTTAGAAGTGCTGTAATATAATCTTATTTTGCCAAGAAGCGTGGAGGATCATGCTATTGAACTTCAGCAGGCTAATCCAGGTCAGTGGGCCTTGTGACATCCCTCCCCCATGAGGGCTGAGAGACTTTGAGAGCACGCAAAACCCCGTGTTCATAAAATACATTGAGAGGCAGTACTTTTTGTGCCCCCCGCCCCCCCAGTACCCCCCTTGTTTTGTCATCCTGGCACAAGTTCAGAGAAGCAAAATGCTTTCCCTAGTTCTAGTTTATGCTGAGATCACTGTTTTGCCAGAACAGGGCAAAGAGGTCATAGCTTTTTTTTAGAATGGTCGTCTTATGCCAAGTACTGTAAAAATGCATAAGATAGTAATAAATATGTGATAAGTCATTATTAGACTTTAAGATGTTTTTCCTTCTTTCTTGAATCTTAGTATTCATCCATTTCATATTCAGCTCTTAAATGATGTTAGTGTTGAAATATTCAGGACTCATTTTTGACATGAGTACTTCTTTAAAACATTCTCCCCCTATCCTATTCCTACCAGGTTGTGTGTTCATTAACCAGCTCTTCTGATTCTTCCTAAAAATCTTGTTTTACTACTTTCATCAGTTTTCAGGAAATACTTCATTTTTAGCATCTTATGTGATCTAGAGAGAAGTCTGGGTGTTCAGCCCTGGATGTGGGGGAAAAAAGAGGAAACCCTTCGAAGCACTTGTTCGAAACCTACAAACAATAGAGCAGTATTTAATTTTTGTGGGCTTCTTTTCCTTAGTCATGGCATGCTTAAGGTTGTCTGTATTGAGTCAAACCAAAAGACAGTCTAGTCCGATGTCCTGGCTGCAGCAATATAAATAGCCGTAGCCAAGTGAATGATGGGGTCCCAGAGGTGATGGTATGGGGGAATGTGAATGTGTGTTTGGCTCCCCCCACTTATTTTGCTGGAGCATATGTGTGCATGGCATAACTTAATAGGCTTTAATATTTTCAATGACTATTTTTTTCCATTAATTTGTCCAGTCCATTTTGAACATTCTGAACTTCTAGCATCCACAGCTATATGTAGCAAGGAGCTTTGTAATTCAACAGTTTATCACGTGAATATTACCTCCTCCTAGTCCTTGACTTGATTTTGGCATGTTGGTTTCACATAATGCCCTGTTGTTCTTATACTGAAAGAATCAGTGAGTGATCGTTCCTTACTTGTCTTCCCCAACACTGGTGGGGTGGGTTTTTTGTGTTTTAAGAACTCTGTCATAGTCACCCCCCCAGTTGTACCTTTCCTTCACTGAAGATCTTATTTCATGTAACTTCTTTGCATACAGAAGCTATTCCGAACACTTCTTCCCTCTGGTTTTTGTTTTTTTTTCTTCTATATTTTTATGTCAGGGAAGGTAGGTTGGGAACTGTATATACTACTTCCGCTGTGGGTACCTCATGGGTTTCATGAAGTGGCATAATGATCTCTGGTTTTCATTCTGTCTTGATACCCTGTTTTTCCAGCTGCTGTTTTACAATGGATCAACAACTGCTTGGATCTACTCTGCTGTAGTGCTAAGATCTCATTCCTGAGTGGAAGGCAGTTTGGAGCCCCTTTAACAGTGAAAACGGGGATTTTGTTTCCTTTGCTCATCAGCGTACATCTACCGTTTTATTGCTCACTTCCTTAATTGCCCGCATATTTTTGCGGTTGGCTGTCATCTTTATTAATGTAGTACCAACAGACTTAATGACCTAAATATTTGTCTCCATTTCTACACAATTTATGCATGTATGGAAGAGCAGAGGAATTTACACGGGTTTCTGTGGGACTTGCTGTTGTTGTCATTGCTCCTAAGTGTATACTGGCTATTTATTCATATTCCTTGACGCATTCCGTATGTGTGTCTATCATATATCACTATTGGGTGTTTAGAAATGTCTTCAGTACACCATGTCTTTGAATATATAAAAAGAGACTTGAGTATTTTCAACTTCCATCCAGAAGTACAGCTTTCCCTTAAGATGAATCCTGTTTCTTTTTCTTGTTGTTGTGTTTTGGGTTTTTTTGTGGGTTTTTGTTGTTGTTGTTGTTTTTTGGTGTTGAATTTTTTTTTGCCTTAGACTTAGCTAGTGCTTTTTCCCTTTTTCAAAGCTTAAAATTGTAGAGCCAGCTCAGTTTGACTGTGGGTATAGTTGGGTATTTATTTAATACCACTTGAGGTCAGGTAATATTTATTTATTGAAAAAAAACCTCCTGCAACAACTATGTGTATGAAAAAATCTAACTTTAAAAACTGTTAAATAGATTATGATTCAAATTCACTGTGATCTGATCTCATATGTTTAAGATACTAAATACTGCATACTTACAAAGTTACTTTAAATTCACCTTATTTTCTGTCTGACTAGAAAATGCTACTTTCTACTTGGAAGTTTCAGTAGGAATGCTTCCTCTTTAGGGCAAAAGATTAAATGAGGAAATAATCTTAATGCAAATATACTTAAATGAATAAGCAATGTACAGTTGAAGTGGGAATATGATTTTCTTGTGTAGTCAGATTTGGTTTATATTAGCAGTGAATTGAGCTATTATGCTACTAAATCAGTGTCATGACATAGCACTTCTGGAGCTTCCTCGTGTATGAGTGAGAGCTTGTTTACAGACAGTGCTGCATCTTAATTTTCTTGTATCGTTAGTATAGCTGATTGCACTAAGAAATGCTTTAGAGGCAATACCTAAGGGGGCAGGTTAAAATTACCCATGTGAATTCAGAGATACATATCACTACCAACAGCAATAGAACCTTTCTGTGTTTGCTTTGTGAGAGAGGAGACATGCAGAAATACCATCCTGTGAGGGCTATTAGTTACACGATTAAATCTAAATTTGTATTGTGCACAAAAGTAAGTAAAAGCAGTCATGGCATTGAAAAACCTCTTTTAACCTCCTCTACACTCCTCTACTTTAATAAAATGTCTTGATCATTACTTTTAAGTTGAGATTTAGAAGTGCTGCTAAAAGAATGGTTCAGTCACAGGATGAAATTTGACCTCTTTTGTTTTACATTTCTCAGAACTCCATCCCTGTTTTTACTTTCTTGCCACTTAGAACAGATTTTAACTCACCTCCCCCCCACACCACACCACTTCCCCCCCCATCTTGAAAGCTGTTGTCCAGCTCCAAGTTGCTGATTATACTTTTAAGAGGTATATGCATGTGTACGTATGTACATTTTTACGCATGCATGTGCACAAACACGAGGGTCAGTTCTTGCTATTTTGTTCTATGCGTGAGTTAATTGAGCATCAATTTAAACAAGTTTTGCTGACAATAGAAAACTTTGAAAATCAAGCTCCCAGCCACATAATGAGATGCATTCTGAATGTGGATGCAACTATTCATTTTTTCTCTTGCTGAATACTAATAAGATGAGGTCTGCTGATGGTCATCTTGAATAGGGGACCAGACAGAAGGAAGCTAAAAGCTAACTGCCCTTTAGGAATTATATTCTTTGTTGGTTTAAAATAATTTTGGGCGCATATGTAGCTTTGTTTCTGAAGGAAATTATGGGTATGTGATTGCATTTTTGTCTTTCCACTCATTCTGTGGTAATAGCTTGCAGGGCCATTAGATGCCCGTTAAGCCAAACCAACTGCATCTTGTATTTGCTCCTTGACCTGTGGAAATAGCATGTAGTGGAAGAGGAAAGAGAAGACAAAATATAAAAATCTCTAGGAAATTGGAGCATATTAGTTCTGCTGCTGACAGGAACGTGAGCTCATTATAACAGTAGATTCTTGCCAAATTCTGTTTTATATGTATTTTGAGTTTTTAGGTCTGAATTCTCTCTACACTGTAACATCTATATTTGCCTTTACTAAAGCTTGTGATTCAACCAAAGTGCTTGAAACTTTTCAGTTTGTTATCAGCATTTTTAAGGTCCTTAATTTACCAGTTAGAAGCCTGTGATTTTCCTTACAAGAGCTAATAAAGTAAGTGTTAAGAAACCATTTATTTTATTTTATTTAGCTACTACACCAGCGCCTCGCTCGTGTCAGGTTAGTGTTCTGCCTGTTCCTGAGATGGTTGAAGATGTTACTGTCTTCAGTTGCTTGTTTTGCATGTCCTCTGTCCCTCCCTCCCCCCATTTTGCTGGCATACCTAAATAATGTGTCACTTCTTAACTCCGTTCTGCCAAATGATCCGAGTTAAACACTACTAGTATTTTTCCTTCTAATGCAGAGAACTTCTGGCAGGAGGAATCAGAAGTGAAGACATGTAGTTATGCTAGTTGCTCAGGGGAGAGAAGGATGTGATAAATTTTAACAGAAGATGTAAAACCCTTACCTATCTCTACCACAGCCAGAAACATGTCTGACTGTACTTGTTAGTTAACAATTATTCTGCTAATGGTAGCTTGAGAATTTAAACTTGTATGGTATGAGTTTAACTCTTACGTTGTAGGTATGGATTAGGTAAATAATGTGTCTCCACCCTTCATAAAATAACTGACAAAGCAAGGCATTGCAAGGGATGGTTAGCATCAAGGGCTGGCATAGTGGCATATGAACAGTTTTGTTTAAAGAGTTCTCTGTAAGCTTCTCAGATGAAATTTGAATCGTTACTATAAATAAACTATTCTCTCATTAGTCTGTTTAGTTCATTGGTAATAAGTGTTGCTTGGACTTGAGGGTTTGTTGAAATCAAGTTCACTGGGTAGATTCCCAGATATATTTCAATCTTTCTAAAAATGAACTAAATTTTTTGTGAAGATAAATTTACTTATGGAATAAGAGAAGATTTAAACTGAGGAAGTATATAGATATATCTCACTTAAAATTAGTGTTACTTTTAATAAAACAAGACAATCCTTGATTCAATTTTGAGATATCTGAGTTATAGCACTACTATAACCTGTTCCACCCTTTAATACACTTTGCATACGACCTTCCTTTTGCATTCTTGAAATACTAAAGAAGTATATATAAAATATTTCAGTGGAATTATTTAATTTTAGTATAAAGCCTTCCTAAAATTGTAGCTATTTGAGATTGTGAAGGCAAAGTGAGAAGGAAGAAAGAAAATAATTTTATTACAACTAAATTTGGTGAACTTAAGTTTGGGCTTCATGAAGGTTATTTTTATATGGTTTGAATCTTGCTGATTCTAAATCATATTTTCCATTAGAAAAAACCAGTTTTGCGTGCAGCATTTAAGTATATGAAAATAGTATATTGTAACTGAACTGTTCTTTATATTAGTGGTTTATGAATATAAAGACACTGTGATTTTTAAAGCTAATCACATGAAAATTGAATTCTTTCAAGCTCTTTTACTTCATAAAAAGCAAAGGCAGAATTTTAGTTGATTCCTTTTCTAGCTTTTGTATTGTCTTGACTTTGTTTTATTTTGACTTCATTGACAGGAAAGCAAAATAACTTGCTTTTAAAATCCCTTCCTTTAGAAAGCGCTATTGTGAGGTTTTGTTTTGTGAAACATTGCACAGTCCATTGAACTATGGACTGTTTTTGTATTAAGACAGAATTGAACCTTTGAGGTATTTAAAAACTACAGTAATGTTGTTTTTTTTTTTCAAATGAGCCAGTTGTCCTATCAGATCATTGAGTAGGATGCTGAGTATCTTACAGGTTATGCTCAGTATGTATTGCTGAATCATTAAGAATTAATTTTGTAGGTGCTGCCTTGAAACTATTTTTTTTTTTTCTCTGTTCAGACACGATATTGTGTGTGTATACAATGGTCAGCTTTAAAACCAGTATCACATGATGTGCATACGTTGTATGTACTTAATAGGAGTTTGTTTTTTGTATCACCTATTGCATCAGAATGGCTGGAATGCTGATAACAGCAGTTCTGTGGTTGATTGCAAGTGGTTGGAAAGGCATGCACCTGTAGGCTTTTAGGGAAACTTCCTTACAAAGTAATTGCTGGAGGGTTGTAGGTGGTTGCTGCCTGTCCTAAGCTTTTCCTTCCAGCAGACCCCAGGACATATGTTTAATAAGCGTGTTATTTTGAAATTAAGGGCTTTTTCATCTAATTCTTCAACTCTCAGAAATAATTTTAGAGGATGTCTACATTTAGCTAGCTTGCCAGCCAGGAAGGAATGATAAATGCTGTAGGACTTCATAGATTCTGCTGAGTCTGGCACTTGATTTCCATAGCACTATACTCTCTTTTCCTCAAACATAAATGTTAATTAAAGTGCCTTTTTTTTTTTTTTTCATGGACTATTTCTTTACTTTTCCTGTAGATACATGAGACTGTAATGTGGGGAATGAATGGAAAAAATGAAGTCACTTGCCAAAAAGGACAATGTTAAGAAAAGCCTCTTTGTGAAACTGAGACTACGGTCATTTCTTACTTACCACTAGGGTACAACAGTAAAGTATTTAGGGTTTTAGTGTTAAGGAAGGAAAGTGAAAAAAACCACCTGATTTTTTTTCTCTTCTAATGGTTTGTTTAGAGGGATCATGAAACTGGCATGTCAGTATTAACCATATTCTGTTAGGAAGCTGTGTGCTGCAAGAGGTTTTATTCTATTTTTGCTTACAAAATGAAGGTTAAGGCACACTGAAGAAAACAGCAGCAGCCTCAGAACATGTAGTTTATATTTTGTAGAAGTTTTCACTTTGGTGTTCTGAGTAATGCTAACACTTCACAACTTGCATTTCTCTGTCAAAATTGTGGTATTTAATGAAATAATATTTTAGTTGAATCAACCTGGAGGTATACTGGAGCTTCAGACTGGATGCTGATACAGTCATCCATTAAACCTTCAGAGTACACTTCTATATGGCCATAATGTTCAGGGGCATTATGAAAGCCAAACCAAACAAATCAAACATGCCTTTGGCAGGCATCTGTTTTATTTATGTGTTATCTTATGTTGTGATCTGAAGTAGCTGTATGTATCTAACTTGTTGATATTCAACTGTGCTATAGTGTTCTTTGGGGAATTTTTTAGGGCTAATGTTAGGACAGTGTGGCTTTTTTGTTGTATTTCTTGTTGGTTTTGTCATATTTCTTGTTGAGTCAAGGTATGAATGTGTATAATAGCTGCTATTGCTTTTGTCTTTTTTTTTTTTTTAAGGTCTAGGCTGCAAGGAACACTTTTTAATCTATTCTTACTCCTTGAAAAAATAAATTGTTCCTCATAGTCAGGTGGAAAGATGTAAATTGCCTCGGGGGAAGAATCTAACACATTATGAAATAGTGAAATGCGAGTTGCAATGTTGAAAACAGGCTGGGGTGATGGCTGATGACAAACCGTACGTGATTGTGCAATGCGATCCAGTGACAGAGAAGGCCACTTGAATTCTCTTCTGGGTACACAAAGATGCATTGCAGAGTGGGGACAAAACTTTGAAATACTTTATACAGTTGCAAGAATATGTTATGCCTCATTAGATAAAATTCTCAACTCTAGAGGCTACCTTAAGCGTGTCTAAATTTCTACAGCTTGGAGGCAGCTGTTCAAAAAAAATTTTGTTGGTTTTGTGCACGAGTTTTTTTTGTGGTTTTGTTTTTGTTTTTGTTTTTTTTAAGGTTGTGTCCATCTTCTCACAAACACTGTAACATATATGCAGACATACGTTTTTTTTGTAGCCCTTAGTCGAGTGTCAGTTAAAACAAAAGTACTTCTGTGTAGCAGCCAGGCAACAAATGTGGTTGGCTTAAGGTCAAGTCCAGTAATTCAGTGGAAGGGAAAATGGGGTGGCCTGGTGATCAGAATGTTAATAAAGGAACAGAGAAGAACCCTTTTAAGAATGCACTTCGTTGTGTTTGGCCTAGGAATTAAAGCTATAGAGAATGTAAAAATACACAACTTCCAAATTTTTATTTGTTTTTTAATATGTTTGGTTTTTTGTTGCTGTTGATACTATACTTGTTACCATCTGTTATTAGATTACTAGGACTGCTTTTTCTGATTAGTGAAGAATTAATTCTGTACTCTTGGTGCATAAGTCAGATCTTTTATTTGCTGATAGTACTTGCAAGCATCTTGAATTTCTCACACTATTTATTAGCAGGACTTGGCAGTGACTCCAGAGCTTCTGAGAGTAGTTCTATAATTTCTGAGAAACTTAAGATAATGTGTATCAGTGCAAAATGAAAGTATATCCTTGAGGGGAGTTGGGAGGTTGTTGCCTGCACTTCAGAGAAGTCTGACTCTCAGGTCTGATGATGATAAGAATTTGCTGTCTAACTTGTTTTTTTGAAACACATAAATATTTCCTATGATGTCTTAATTTCAGACATGAACTATGAAGGTTCAGATGTATTCACACAAAACCAGTTTTAATGACAACCTTTGTCTCAACCTGTAGCTGTTAAGTACAATTGTGTTTATGTGATACTGTGGCTTAGAAATGTGCATATTATGTATGGAAATGGAGACTTTTGCTGTGTTTTAAGATTCAGACTTCAGTTCACAGTTTTCAATTGGTCTTGATTTTTCTGGATACTGTATATAACACAGAAGAACAGCCATAAAATGTTCTCTTTCTCTGATTCTCAGATGTGAATGAATTGAAGGAGTGCCTTCATGTACTAGTGAAAGAACAGCAAACTCTGGCCACACAAACTGCTACAACAGCTCTTTCAGCTATGAGGCTAAAGCAGAGGCTGGTTATCCTGGAACGATATTTCATTGCATTGAACAGAACAGTTCTTCAGGAGAACGTCAAAGTTAAGTGGAAAAGCAATAGTATTCCTCTGCCTGCTGTGGATAAGAAAAGGTAACGACACATGCATGAACAAGCTAATACATTAGGAAAGGCATAGAAAGGTTATCAACCTATGTGTGGGAGCTTAATCTGATTTTTTCTTCCTCGTGAAACATTAGCAGTAAAGAAACTCTTCTTTCTTAAGATGGTTTTATGTGGTGTGATCTGCCACGCAGTTTTCCTCCTTGGTTGATGCTTGATTATAGTGTCTCTGTTGATACAGGTGGGTTTTTATTGTAATACATTGCTATAGATATTATTCTTTGAGCTATAAATATACTTTTATTGAGATAGTCCTTTTGTTCTATTCAGCTACAAAGTATAGAGAAGCCTATTTCAGAAATGATGCTGATGGAGGTTATATAGTTCTAATAACATTAATATAGTTTTTGACAATATTTGCTCAGTTAAGGCACCTAACAAACTTAAAAATACAAATATATAAAAGTTAAACACAGTTTTCCTTAGCTTGGGTGAGAAATGCTGTAATAGTACATTTTACATGAAACTGCTCCCAGAGAACTAACTGAATAAGAAATCGACTGATTACTTTCCATGTCTAGATAGATTATTGACCTAAAAATAGAAAAATCTATCAGATGAGGCAATAAAGAAGCTATTCAGTAGCTGAACAAGGTTGCTGTCTGACAGAGCAAGCAATTCAGCCAGGGAAATTTTTATGTTAGATTGTCTCTAGCTTCAAAAATGAAAGGAGACAATAAGTAGATATTGTGACTAGTTAATGATATCTTTCTCTGAATAGTCTCTTCTCTGAATTTTTTTTTCAGTTCTCATTAAAAAGAGCACTGGTATATTCAAGTTATTAGAGTGCTAGAAATGCCATTTAAGTTTTTTTCTCTCTTGAAAAAGTCCCAAGTCCGTCTTTTTGATGTGAGATTAAAAAGAAAACAGAATTGCTGGTGTTTTTCTGAGAGAAAGCAGTAGGGAATCTCCTGTTGCTAAGTACAAAGGCAAGCCTACTTAATGTGATTTGTTTGCATAAAAAGAAAAGTTAACAGAAAAGTATGTCAATCCAGTGGGTATTAACAAAAGTTCAAGCTGTCTCTCTTCCTTACACACACCAATACAGAAGCTGCAAAGAGAGATTCATAACATTGACACTTGAATGGAAAGATAAAAAATTACAAAATCGATGGAATTCATTATCAATAATTGAAGATTCATTAAAAAAAAAGCCTAAAAGCATAGTTTATGCAGTCCAAATTAACTAGAAGTATAAACTTCCTGAGCAAATAACGAGTACATGAAATACCTTACATCTGTGTATTTTGAATACACCATCATAATTTTACTCCGAGTAGCTAGGCACCTTTCTGATGGCAGTCAGTTATGCCAGTCTAGTTTATTATTTCTCTGTGAAGCTTTTTGATGTTGGGAGTTGAGTTGGTTGTCTAAAACAGCTGAAGTTGAATTTTGGTTGTTTACATTTTGATGTTGATCACCTTCATTCTCAAGAGACAATTACAATTCTTAAACAAAAATTGTATAATTATATATGTGTGCATATAGCTAAATTATAAAATTGTCAAATATACAAATCACACAAATAATTACTAGTATAAATACTTATTATATAAATTATATCGAGACAACGCATATCTAATTTTATTTAGCCCGAGACCTGTAGGCAAAGGTGTAGAAGGACTTGCACGAGTTGGATCCCGAGCAGCACTTTCATTTGCATTTGCATTCCTTCGTAGAGCCTGGAGGTCAGGTAGGTCTACTCTGTAGCATATTGCATGTATTTTTAATTAGAAGACAGCTGATTCATTAAGGCATGCGTGTGTATTAAATATTTGCATAGATCTGTACATTTATAAGTGTTAGATTTGCATAATTGTGTTTTATGTTTATGTGGTATTACACCTAACAATACTGTTGCTGATCGACACCATCCAAGCCACTACCCATGCTGTGCTGGGATGCTTTTATGCTTAAGAAGGCAAATTGAGATTTCAGGAAGAGAACATATTTTTAATGCCAGATTTCAGAAAAGTGAGATTTATTCTTCAGGCAGGATCAGTGTACTATATTACTACCCAACGGTAGTAGCTTAGAAGAAGAGTTTGGAGCAGTAGTGTGAAACTTGTGTTTAGTTTGTATACTTGTCCATGATTGTCAAATTGCAAACGTTGGCACTCAGAACTTTGACAGAGCTGAATTGTCATCTGTGCTACCTTAACCTACCTGTTTGTCTCAGTCTGTGCCGTTTGTTCAGATGGCAGCTGTTTGGCTCACTCTTTATCCAGCCAGCCCTCGTTTTGATTTCCTCAGAAGATGCATAGAGGGATGAGCTAGTTTGAGTTGTCACCTTTCTGAATGTATTTTTCATGAAGCATATAGTTCTTCAGAAGTCTTGTAGTCAGAATGTTCGTGTGAAAATCAAGAACTTTGTACGTATTAAGTAACTTGTAAGCTTGAGGTTTGTATACAAAAATTTGTATAACTTCTGTAAAGGTGGGAGTGCAACTAGTATTGTTGTGTTCCCTAGGTGAAGATGCAGACCTGTGCAGTGAACTGTTACAGGAATCACTTGATGCACTACGAGCTTTGCCAGAGGCGTCCCTTTTTGATGAAGGGACTGTATCTTCTGTATGGCTGGAAGTGGTGGAAAGAGCTACTAAATTCCTAAGGTCTGTTGTGACTGGGTAAGTTTCTTTTTTGAGCATTGCAGAAGTAACTGTTAAATGGCAAACTTGTATCTCTTAGCAGCTCATAGTATAAACAGAATAGTTTATGGAAAATTAATAAGATTGTTTTCCTTTCGGAATGTTGTTATACAAGCAAGCAAAAGATACATGAACTATTGAAATAATGCTCTTTAAATTTAATTCCTTTAATTGTTTAAGAAAAATCTGAATTTGAGTATTCTGAATCACTGCATGTAGACTTACCTGAAAAATAGTGTTTCACTAATGTAAACTGTATCCACACGAAGAGTGCTTTGGTGATACAGTATATGTGTACACTTAAGTGTGCCTTTCTAGTATCGTAAAATAATGCAAACTTCTGTGCATATGAAGGAAAATACACTCGTACTGGACTTGGACCACTCCCCTGCTTTTTCCTGTTTTATAAGGAGGCTTAAAGTTACCCTTTTACAATCATTACCGGAAATTAATTGTCTTTTGAATACTAGAACTACATCCTTATGGTGAATATCATAAAGAATATTTGAATTTCACCTGTGCAATTTTCACGTTCTTAACATATTTAATAGCGCTATAGAGTAGATAGTGAAGCTTGGGACAATCTTAAACTCTACCTGCTACTCTAAAAATTGATCTTGTGTAGAATGTGTCAGCTTTTCTTCCTAGCTGCTTTCATCACTATATTTTCAGTAAATTTAGTTGGTTTTGGTGTTCTGTAGATGCTTTTGGTAAGCAAATATGTCTTGTTTTCAATTAATTCTTAGTTAATGTATATTGTTTGACTTTATTAAATAGAGATGTGCATGGAGTTCCCAGTACCAAAGGTCCAGGAAACATTCCGTTACAAGACCAGCACTTGGCACTTGCCATATTGCTAGAACTGGCAGTGCAGAGGGGTACACTAAGGTGAGAAGCATGAGCACTCTGATTTTTAACCATTGCTGTCTGTTGGAATGGCCTGAGCAGCGCCTCTCTTCAGTTTTCATGGGTTTGGGTTTAACGTAATAATTGGGGCTGAAAGCATGTGAACATTTTCTGTAATGCAGTGGTGATCAAGTTCTTACGTTAGCTAGATTGCAAAATCCATTTTTGATATTTTGACAATTTGCTTAAAAGGGAAAGCAGTGACATCTGATACTGCTAAACTTCAAAATGTAGAAAGTGAATTGTATGGATAACCTAAAATAATATATTTAGGAATGCTTATTAATTGAAGATGTAAACTTCCTCTTTCAGCCAAATGTTGTCTGCAGTTATGTTGTTGCTTCAACTTTGGGATAATGGAACAAGGGAAACAGATAATGAGCGATCTGCACAGGGAACAAGTGCACCCCTTCTACCTTTGCTACAAAGATTTCAGAGTATAATATGTAATAAAGATGTGCCCAATACTGAGGAAGAGATTCAGGTACTTACCCTTGGATTATTTGAAAGAGGCATTATGTTGGTATCAAATTTCCTTTGGCTGGCTAAAATAATTATAAAATTATCCAAACAAAATTTAGATTTACTTTGGCAGTAGTGTTTTCCATGTAAGATGTATATACACCACTGTTGTTTGGTTTTTGTGCATACATTTGAGTTTCTTGAGGTAGGAGGAAGAATATCATAGTATGGTTGGAGGTAAGCATTGCATTCCAGAGTTAATGATTTTGTAATATTTAACTTAGAGATGTATGTGGCCATTTAATTTTTCTGCATATTTGGATTGTTTTTATTTAGTTGTGTTTGAAGTTAATTGAACTAAGTGAATATTATTGAGGTTGATAAAACATAGTAAATAAGTTTTATTATGCTTGTACCTTTCTATTATATTCACAATCTGACTATATTTTCTTAACATGTGTGGAATTTTTCTGTACTGTAAGAAAAAGAATGTGCAGAGTTAATTTGGTTTCTTTTAAACTTGTGCAGATACTCAGCATGTCTAAAATATATTGTGTATCTGTATGTGCAATGGCATAGAAATACCTTGAATGTTCTTCTGACTGGTCTTTTCTCTTTTCTAGCTCCTGACTTACCCTCTGAGTCCAAATGAAAGTTTTCTAAGGTATCTGACTTTACCACAGGACAATGAGCTAGCCATTGATCTGAGACAAACAGCTGTAGTGATCATGGCCCATTTAGATCGTCTAGCCACCCCATGTATGCCTCCACAGTGTAGCTCTCCTACATCTCATAAGGTAACTATTTGCAACATCAAATCTAGTAGTAAGATACTCTTCCTAAAAGTGTAACTGATAATTCAATTTTGAAGGATAACAACTCCTAAGATTCTTCACATTTCCTTCTGATTTTCACAAGGAAACCCTGAGTTGTCCAGATGTGTCTTACTTTGGCATCTTCTATTACATCAACACTCTTTCAGTTAGCCTTGGAGTATAATTCAATGGTTTGTGAACCATTCTTTCTTATCACAACACTGTGGCTAATTCAGCCGTATTTTGAGCTGTTCCCTGTGTTCATCAGAGCAAATGCTCAAGACTAGACTAAATGTTTGGAGTCTCATGTAAGAAAGACTCCGAAAGAAAGAAAAAAGTAAATGCTAAACTTCCCAACTTGAAAAATCTCTGAACGCTTATAAATATCTGTAGATACTGAATGTGACGCGTGCAAGTCTTTATTTTTTTCTCTCTTCTAATAGGTAAGCTTTATTGGCTACTGGCAGTAATGACTGTCACAAGTTTGAGTATATTTGGCATATAAAGGTTTAACAGATAATCTGCTATATGCGTTTTATTAAATTGCATGTTTCAAAATTAATACTTACAGAATCTTCTTATTTTCTAGGGATCTCTGCAAGAGGTCATTGCTTGGGGTTTAATAGGTTGGAAATACTATGCTAATGTGAGTGGTCCAATTCAATGTGAAGGACTTGCCAATCTTGGCGTTGTGCAGGTCGCCTGTGCAGAGAAACGTTTTCTAATATTATCTAGGAATGGACGAGTTTATACACAAGCATACAACAGTGATACTCTGGTGAGAGTTTTTTTTTAACATGTTTTTAAAAATGTGTTCTCTTCTGTATAATTTCATAGCATCAGTCTGCTCTTTCAACTATTTATCTTGGAAGAGTAGATGGAGACATGCTGATTTTTGTGAGCTTCCATGTTGTTGTTTTTGACCTTTCAGAAATAGTGGGTTTGGTCTCTTGTATTGATTTGATGAAATGCATCTGGTTTCTGTAATTTCCATCAGGCTAGAGGTTATGAATGCGATGATAATTGCTTTCATTGGTACGCTGGCCTTGGTAACAACGGCAGAAATTGGGAGATATGAAATGGATTTTACTTCAGTGATGTAATCCTATGCCCAAACTGTGTAGTTTCTCAAACAAAACTTTATGGCAACAGAGACATTTGTCACTGAGATTGCCTGTAAGATAAACACCATTTTCATATATACTGAAGACCTTATAAGAATGGGAACAAAATAACTTCAAAGCATTGTGTTTTTTGTCAAAGAGTAGATTTGACTTTTTTCCTTTATACCTTCACTTCGTTAATTTGAGTGTACAGTTTTATCAAAACCTTAGGAAATCTGTAGCTAGTTACTCTGTGTATAGGCAAGTGATGGAAAATACAAGCAGGTTTTTTTTAAGTGTATTGCTTTTGTTTCGTTCACAGGGACCACAGCTGGTGCAGAGTCTAGCTTCCAGAAACATTGTGAAGATAGCAGCACATTCAGATGGGCATCACTATCTTGCTTTGTCAGCAAATGGTGAAGTTTTTTCTTGGGGTTGCGGAGATGGTGGAAGACTAGGCCATGGGGATACAGTGTATGTAATAAAGATAATCATAACATTTATTTGCCAGTGTTCTGAATTCATAGTAAAAACTATTTAGTTGCGTATACAAGCACATTCAGCATTTGACATTTGTCTCTGTCACTGAACAGAAATTGTATTCTCCCTGCATGTTTTCTCTGTAATATTCCCAGTTCTGTATTAATACTTTCTGAAATACTTGCAGATAGAAGGTGCAGTAGTGGTTGCACTGTTATAAGGCCTTTTATTCATGGTTTTGTGAATCCCCAATGCATTTTCTCTAGAAATGTTGACTCAGATGTTAGAGTGGGGTCATCATTTCCTATGCAGTCACGTTGCATATATCATTCCTTTTTTCCCTTGTGTTAAACAATAACATTTGATGTTCTGCTTTTGTGTAGGAGCAGTTTTCTACAGGGATATTCTGTAGGGGGTGTACATCAATATATTTTAGAGGATTTAAGTGTCTTCCCCCCAGTGCTGCAATCCCTATAAAGCAAGGGAGTTACTACACAATGGTTAGCAGTGTCATGAAATTAGTTGTTCAGATATAGTACTTAAGGTAATTTCCTTTATAGTAGACAAATCTTTTTTAAAAACACTGCATTAATTTAATTTGAAATAGAAGTCATAGTTATCAGACATTCTTTCAGTGGTTTGTATGTTTTTGAACAATCTGAATTTAAATTTTGGCTTACAGCTCTATTTATAACTTGATACTTCAGACTAGTAATAAGGTTTGCAGGTAGAATTGCAGCAATTGTTTTCTAACAAGTATGTCACACCTTTTATTATCTACTCATCAGATGTCTTTTTGTGAAATATGTCACCTTCTCTTTAAATAGCCCTCTGGAGGAACCAAAGATGATATCTGCTTTATCTGGAAAGCAAGCTGGGAAGCATGTTGTTCATATTGCATGTGGAAGCACCTATAGTGCAGCCATTACTGCTGAAGGAGAGCTGTATACATGGGGACGAGGAAACTATGGCAGGCTTGGTCATGGTATGTTACTTGAGATCTTAAAGTTATTTGTCAAAGAATTGTTTAGTGCTTGTCTCAAATGATCTTTTATCCAACTTACCTAAAGCTGATTGAGAAACATATGTGGTTTCACATGAATTGAAAAAATTATGGGAGAGATTGTCTCAAAACAACTAAATTGAGTGCTGTGAAAATCAGCAATTGGATGGAGAAGAAAAATCTACATTGTTCTCTGTTCCCCTTCCTTGTGAAGCAGACTATCTCATGGATTAAATCCAGACTAGATTAACTAAGAAACCATATGGGAGTTTAGTCACGTTGCTCAAATCTGAAAACAAAACCAAACAAAAACCCCTTCACACCCCACACAACAAAAGACCTGAAAGCAAACAAAAAAAACTCCAAACAAAAGAACCTACCAGGCCTTCTTGGCTTTGCTTCTCACAGAACTACTTTGTTTTGAAGGTTCCAGTGAAGATCAAACCATCCCAATGCTGGTCACGGGGCTGAAAGGGCTGAAAGTTATTGATGTGTCCTGTGGCAGTGGAGATGCTCAGACTCTTGCAGTTACTGAAAATGGTTAGTAGGAAAATATAACTTCACGCTTTAAGCTTACCTTTTCTTCCTTTCATTCTGAAGATATTTATACTGCAGGTATTATGCTTATTTCTAGTGGCTTGAATTCTGTAAGAATTTGAAGCTGAAATTCCTTTTGGGGAAATACATATGTGTGTTTATACATTTTGCATATAATGTATGCAGATATATTTCCATGCATAAATATGCAATATAATTATTATGAATATGCAAATATGTATTCAATTTGTGTTCTATATATTTAAAACGCCCATATAAATGTATAATATACAAAGTAATACATGTATGTACACGCACATCTAACTTTTATGCGTTATTATGTAAGTGCAAATAACTCCTGTTGTCACAACAGCCAGAATTTTGAGTAGGAGTGTTGTCTGTGTTAACACATAGGAAGTGCCAAAGAGAGGCTGTGTTGGACTCCTGCTTCCCAGCATCCCTGAGCGAGGTGCCTAGGGTGGGAGAGAGTCAAAAAACTGAATTTCACTGTGTGATGTTAAACCCCAAAGTCATCCCTTAGAAAGCGTATAGCTCTTGTGAGCAAGTTGTTCTTTTAAATTATAGTTGGTTATGATGATGTGCAGTATTTAAAAGCTGACAGATTTGCTCATCCAGGAGAAGGAAACCTAGGTTTTTTGGTTTTGTTTTTTTTTACTCCTGGTCTCCTTCTTGCATTGCATATCAGAGTATCTTAGAGACTAGTTTATGCAAGTAGGGAACGTAAATGCATCGGAATGTAAAACAAGACCTGTTTTTGGACTTGCACGGATTTACCAGTCTTGAACCATAGTTCTAATTGATGCAGAATGACTTGACTATTTCTAAGTTCCTATATCAAGGCTTAGATTTAGTAGTGTATTTCAAAAGAACATGATAGACAATGGCACTTTTAATTTCATTTTGTGAAATGGTTGAATGACAAGAACTGAAAAATAAGAAAACAGGGTTTGCAGACAATTTGGCCATTTGACGTGGAAAAAGATTTTGGCACGTTCTTATAAATAAGACCTTATAATAAAAGAAGGCAGCTTTTAACTAAAGGTCATGCTACAGGCTTCATTTGCAGTAAATCCCATACTTCATAGGTTTTTAAGAAGGACTTTATGTACACTGATGAATTTTCGTTACATGGTATGTGTAATGCTTTTTATGTTTAGTTTTGTCAACATGAAAACTTTTCAAATCTTTTTCTTCTTACTTTCATGAAACTTGTGGAATTTAGTACCTGCTATTCTTAAATTACAATTTGAAAATTGAGTTTATAACAGAATTAGATTTTTTAAGAACTTACTTGTCAAAACATAACTTATTTACCTTACATGAAAAAACAATGCAATATTTCTTTGCTTTCTTTCTCTTGATTTAAAGGCCAAGTGTGGTCTTGGGGTGATGGAGATTATGGAAAACTGGGAAGGGGAGGCAGTGATGGTTGCAAGACTCCCAAATTGATAGAAAAACTTCAAGATCTGGACATTGTGAAAGTACGCTGTGGGAGTCAGTTTTCTATTGCTTTAACCAAAGATGGCCAGGTCTACACCTGGGGAAAAGGTGACAATCAGAGACTTGGGCATGGAACGGAAGAGCATGTTCGATATCCCAAACTGCTGGATGGCTTGAAAGGTAATTATCAGAACTGGAAATATTCCAAAGGTCTTTTTGCTGTTGTTGGGACCTTTTACCAGACACTAATGATCTGAACTTTAAGAATGACGGTACCATGTACTCTATCATATTTTATGCTGGTTGAATTGAAAAAGGTAATAGTGCACATTTTCCATCACTTCTGCATTTACACCTTTAGAATTCTTGCAGACTTAGAGACACTACGTTAGGACTACTTTAAATGCCACTTGTCTTGTGTTCTCTTTATTCTTACTGCTTTTTTTTTTTTTTTATTAGGTTCACAGAAATGCTTATTTAAAGCATCTGTTTTTGCATTGTCATGCAAGTAAATATATATAATATGCTTAGATTAAGGCATGTGAATGGAATAAATGAAAATCACAGGCAATGAGTAATGTTGTTAAAGTTGTGTTTGTGCTGGTACTTTTGACTTGTTTGTAGCAGAGTGAAGATTATTTCTTGCATTTGTGAGAAACCTGAGGTTTTGTAGGGGAAGATGAGGAAGAAACCTCTTTTATTGCTCTGTCTTTCCTAAATTATTGTTCATATATGGTGTGTGATCTAAGTGAAAGTACCTTCTGAACTAATGACTACAATATAACTTTACAGTCTCTGTTCATAGATGGGGAGATCTTTTAATAAACCTTGCCTGAGAAAGTATCTAAGTAGAAGGGATACAAAATAAAAGATTTTTTTTTTTAATTTTAGACTTTTGTACTTAAGCTGTCTCTTAAGAATCTTTAAATATTTCCTTGGTTTTTCTTTTGCTATACTCTTCCAATCCACTACTAAGGCACAGGTGAGACTCTCGGCATCCATAATGTGTTCATAGTTAAGTATGATTGTAATTAGCACAGTTTTCCTTACCTCTTTTTCTGTTAATGATCATAATCTTTAAGTTTTATTTTCAATATTTGACGTTCCTACCAGGGAAAAAAGTGATAGATGTGGCAGCTGGATCTACCCATTGTTTAGCACTAACTGAAGATAGTGAAGTGCATAGCTGGGGAAGCAACGATCAGTGTCAACATTTTGATACTTTGCGGATCACCAAACCAGAGCCCACAGCTCTCCCAGGATTAGACACGAAGCATATCGTTGGAATTGCTTGTGGGCCTGCTCAAGTAAGTTTTGGTTTTGAATTGTTAATTGTGATTTGTCTTTGGCTCTCACTGAGACTAGTTCTATACGCTAATCTCAGTCCCTTTTTCTGTGCTTGCGTGACTTTTCTCCTTATTATTTCTTGTTGTGAATAAATGAATGCTTGGAAAAACCCACAAATTTTGTGCAATTCCTCTGCCAAAAAGGCATGACTAGCTTTCCCTCTGGGTATTCCGAGAAGTACCTATTTACTTGTTTTGGGCTTTTTTGTCAATGTCCTGTTTTTGGCTGGGATAGAGTTGATTTTCACAAGAAGCTGGGAGGGGACACAACCAGGACAGCTGACGCAAACTAACCAAAGGGATATTCCGTACTGTATGATGGGGGCTAGTTGGGGAGGAGGGACAGGCTGAGTGTTCGGTTGTTGGGTGAGCAAATTGCATTGTGTATTGGCTGCTCTGTATACTCTTAAGTACTGTTGTTATTTTTCTCTTCCTTTGCTGCCCTGGTAAACTGCCCATGAGTTTTACCTTTTTCTTGGAATTCTTCTCCCCATGCCACCGGTGGGGAGTGAGTGAGTGGCTGCGTGGTGCTCAGCTGCTGGCTGGGGCTAAACCACGACAGTCTGGTACAGCAATTGAAGAGTTGTCCAGCAGAATGTTTCCTGTAACAAAGATAGTGAGGTATATGGACTGGCATAACAACATTTTGGAAAATGTGATAAGAGAGTTCTTTTCTGGGATTGGTAGGGTTTTATTCAACAGATGGAGGGTTCTCTTCAACAGATATGCTGACATTATTTCTGTATCTTCTATTACTGTTCGAAGGCAGATGTTATCTTTACACTTTTATCTCTATTCAGTTTCATCTTCTATTTGGGAAGTAACTGTTGAACTTTGTATAATGTTTCCCTTTATAGAGTTTTGCTTGGTCATCGTGTTCAGAATGGTCAATAGGCTTGCGAGTGCCTTTCGTAGTGGATGTTTGCCCCATGACATTTGAGCAGCTAGATCTTCTACTGAGACAAGTGACAGAGGGAATGGATGGCTCCTCTGACTGGCCCCCTCCTCAGGAAAAGGAGTGTATGGCTGTGGCAACATTAAACCTTCTAAGGCTTCAGGTAGCTTCAATTTAATATACATTGAGCAGTCATTGAACTAAATGTTTCAGTAAATTGCTTGGATGAAAATAGTGGACTTAATGTGCTCTAAAACATTTTTATTGATTTAAAAGGTGAAATAAGTTAAAATATCACTTCTCTTTGAAATTTGGTAGCTTGTGGTTGGTTTTTTTTCTTCTTGGCAGCTTTTGGATTTCATTAAAAATGAACTATAAAAATAAAATGTAAATGGATTAAGTTTTGTATACTCAATAAGCCCATACACTCAGAGATTTTGAGCATTTCTCAGAACTTTAAATAGCATTTTTAAGAGTGAATGTCCTCTTTAGAAGGTATCTGACAGTCACTGAAGACGTGCTACTTTTCCTAGCATACTGTAGCAAAATAGAAGCAGTTTAGGTTATTAAAGATCAGAGTTTTAGGGGATATAGTTAAATGTAGTTTATAATCTTTGAGTATTAGTTTAAACTCAGTATGTGTTTGGGCAAGCCAGCATTTGCCTTTAGTTTTACAAATTGATGGATGAAGTTTGTATTTTGGTCAGTGAACTTACTCAATTGGTCCAGGATTGACTTCCCCCTTTCCCCCCGCCAAGTTCACATCTCTTCTTAATTAAAATTTTTTTTTTTTTTTTTTTTTTACCTTTCTTTTCAGCTTCATGCTGCCATTAGTCATCAGGTGGATCCTGAATGCCTTGGCTTAGGTTTAGGTGGTATACTGCTCAATAGCCTGAAGCAGACAGTGGTAACATTAGCAAGCAATGCTGGTGTTCTTAATACTGTGCAATCGGCTGCTCAAGCAGTGCTGCAGAGTGGATGGTCTGTGTTACTACCAACAGCAGAAGAGCGGGCTAGGGCTCTCTCAGCGCTCTTGCCCAGTGCAGGTTGGTCCTAACATTTAAACCTATTTGTTTTCTGCTTGCATTTCTATTTTTTTTTAATAGCTTCTTCCATGTTTAGTTTCAGGAAATGAAATGAATGTAAGTCCAGGCCGTAGATTTATGATTGACCTCTTGGTGGGCAGCTTGATGGCTGATGGAGGCTTAGAGTCTGCACTAAATGCTGCTATTACTGCAGAAATTCAGGTAGGTTTCAGCAACTTTGCAGTTCTGTTTATAGAGAATAAGACGACATATCAAGTGTTTCCTGAAGTTTGTGGATTGATATCCTCTTTTGACCTGTAACTTGAGACAATGTTTGTATGGAAGCATGAATCATATTCTCCTTTTTAGTAGAGTGTTTCTTTTCGTTGCCTAGAGTGGTGATTTTAATAACGGTAACAAACTTTTCATAAGGCTCTGTATTAGGAACATAATTTACAAAGCACTTTCCATCTTTCCATAGGATTCTTCATTTTTTTACTTCCTTGATGTCAGCTATATCTCTCCAGCAGAAATTTTAGCCTTATTTACTTGGGAATTCAAAATGAAAGGATTCTTTGCAGCATCCCAAACTTCCATAGGTTCCATTTCAGACTGGTTTGAATGTTTAACAGATGCTGACTAGTTATACAAAGGATGAAAGAAACATTCTGCATGTACCATCTTCTCCATTAGCCTCTCAGAGATGGGACATCCTCTGCACAGGCTGCTATAAATTGCATATTTATGTATGGCTGTGAAAACAAAAATGTGCTTTTCTGTTGTCTGTTCATCTGTTTAATTCTTCCTAGTATATTTTCTTCTTGATTTTTCTCCACTGTTGGTAAATAGAAAGGTTTATAATGGAGAGGAAATGCATGCATTAAGTTTTACTTTAAAGCACAGTCTAGCATTAGCATTTTCTGTTGTATTTAAAGACTTGCAGGACCTCTTGTCTCCTAGGGCATGTTTATGTTAGAGCATAGGTCAGAGATGCCTGAGCCAACTTCAGATATATGCTCAAAGTGATCTAGGTGGCAGCATACAGCACTGCACAGGTTAATTTACGTTGTCTAAAACCTGGATGAATTCGTTTCCATGGAGTTCTGTGTGATGATAGCTCAGTAGCAAATCTCACCCAGGTTGTTCTGAAGTGGACTGGATTTGTTACTTTCATAAGCAGAGTAAGCATGCCTTCAGTTGTGAACTGTGCAGCAGCTACTGGTGTGTTTAAACTTACATAGAACAGAAATCAGTTTTTTAACTTGGTTCGGTGGAAATTGAATTCGGAGCTTGTTTACTCTTTTTTTACTTTTTACAGTCCCCCCCCCTTTCTTTTTATGTTACAATTGTTTAAAAAGAAGTATGCCTATGTGGTTGTTACAGAATATACAATACACATTTGTCTGGTAGGAATTGTTTAATTTCTGGCATAGGTAAAGTAACTTGATCTTGTTATCATGCATACGTGTTAGTAAAACTCTTCATAATCACAGCAGCAGTTCGCATGTTTTCTTTAACTTGATTTATTTTTTTAGGATATTGAAGCAAAAAAAGAAGCACAGAAGGAAAAAGAAATTGATGAACAAGAAGCAAATGCATCAACGCTTCATAGGAGCAGGACTCCATTGGACAAAGATCTTATTAATACTGGAATCTATGAATCTGCAGGAAAACAAAGTTTACCATTAGTTCAGTTAATTCAGCAGTTACTAAGGTAATTGCTTTGCATTTGTCTTTCATTTTTGTACAGAAGATCTGTTTAGATGTGTTATGACCTAGTCAATTAAAAGATGACTAATTTTGCTTACAAATAAATAGTGTCCTGTGAGCATTGTAGCTCCTCAGAATTACAAATACTGAACATTCTCCTTGGTTGTCTATAGTTTTGCTATTTTATGTTTGCTAAGGAGCAAAGTTCTATACTTAATTACCTGAATTTAGAAAGACTTATTACTGTGCTTTTATGGATTTTGATTCTTCTTCCTGTACTCTGAAAATCTGTGTAACAAATATAGGACAAATGTTCAAAAGCTTGTCCTTACAAAGTATGAGAATCAGCACAAATTTATTCAGAACTGACTATTTTGCCTCAAGGAGGCTGTAGCTGGCGCTATTTGTGGGGAAGAAACCTGAATTTTAAATTCTTGACACTGAGAAAGAATTGTGAATGCAGGGCCAATAGGGTGCTGAGAACAAAGCTCCTTTGTCAGCTACAGCAGTATTTAATTTGTAGCAGGAAGTAATTAGGAGATTACTAAGAAATTGATTGTGCTTTTTCACATAAGTATGATGGTAACCATGTAATTTAATCAGTACTGAGACTCTGTTGAACTACATAGTGTCATGACTTTAATTGCAGCCTGTGAGTCATGACAAAAAATAGAATATTAATGTATTTCACAAATCCTGTTACACAAAATGCCTGCACAGAAAACATTGACTTCTTGGGTACTCTGGTGTGAACAAGGGAACATCCTACAAAGAAACTTAGCATAGGTTTCTTATTTGTGTGAAATTCTAGCAAAAGCTTAACCCATCTTTCTGTGGACTGTCTTCACTATCAGCTCCCTTTAAGTACTTTACAATACTTTTATACCAATTAGGAACATCGCTTCACAGACGATAGCCAAACTAAAAGATGTTGCTCGTCGCATTTCTTCCTGCATGGACCATGAACATTGTAGCAGAGAGAGATCTGCTTCTCTGGACCTGTTGCTCCGTTTTCAGCGTCTGCTTGTTAGTAAACTTTATCCAGGAGATTGTGTTGGGCAGGTCCCTAATACATACAGTAAGTTATTGTAAAAATATAAGCCCCACCCCCTCAAGCATTTCTGTAATACCTTTTTACAGGATAGCAGCTTCTTATTTTGATTTATCTTCTTGTTTTACTTATCAGTCTAGTTGCTGAGTCTGTCTGAAACGTGTTTGAAAGTAGTCTCTTTATATTGTTTTCAGTAAAGGAAAATTTCTCTTTGGAAGGCAACAGGATCTAGATAAAAAACTTTTCATAAACTTTAAAACCATTTTTATTAAAAAGATGTTGTTTCTTAATTCAGTGCTAATACTGAGTGGCTGCATTTCGGAAGAGATTGACAGTTTTTGAAATCTGTTTCTTAAATATGACTGTGGTTTTCTGTGGTCTTCCTCCTTTCTATACAGGTCCTGACCTCTTAGGTGTTGGCTCTTTACTGAAGAAATACACCGCTCTTCTGTGCACGCACATTGGTGATATACTTCCCGTGGCAACCAGCATTGCTTCTACCAGTCATAGGCATTTTGCAGAAGTATCTCGTGTTGTGGATGGAGATTTAACAGGTAGGTTTTCCTTTGCTATCCTCCTTTCCTCCTCTTGCATGAAATTATAAAGTTATATTGTAGATGGTTTTGAAAGTTCTAAATGACTAAAGAAGAGTCAATTTAATCTTGGTTGATGGGCAAGGAGGGCAAACTTGATGCGAAAGGCAAGAGCTTTGTACTAAAGCAGTAGTAGAAGGCAGAATGTATTGCTTGCTGATTTACTTCCATGATGCTATAAATGTAGGTCTTGAGTTAAATCTGAGTATTTTCTGTGTTTTCTTTGTTTTAGGCATTCTTCTTCCAGAGTTGGTGGTTTCTATAGTGCTACTCCTCAGTAAAAATGCTGGATTAATGCAGGAAGCTGGTGCTATCCCTCTGTTGGCTGGCTTGCTAGAACACCTGGACAGATTTAACCATTTAGCTCCTGGAAAGGAAAGGGATGACAATGAGGATTTAGCATGGCCAGGAATAATGGGTATGTACTAGTAGCATCTGGACTATTTATTTATGTTTTCATAAAGTAGCTATATAAAAATGATGACTTCATGAACTGCTCTCAGGAAGGGAATTCCACTTTACAAATTTTTATTATCCAATTAATATGGCAGTCATATGGCAGTATTTATTTCTGTCAATAAATTCTTAAGGAAGTTATATATAGAGGTAGGATTAAACAGAGTACAAATGCAACTTTTTAAAAAGTGGTTTCCATCATTTTGCATGTTTGAGTGTGAAAAGTTGCAGTGAAAACGGGAGTAGTACCTCTAGGCATTTTGTTACTAAATTCTATCCGTAACATAAAGAGAGAGTAATGTGAAAGCTTTGAAATAAGGAAGTTTTCTTTTCCCAGGGAACTTTACAATATGAGCTGTGTCTGGGTTGAAAAGAGAAACAAGAAAAAATGCACACTTCTGACTATGAGCATTTTACTGGTGGAGGGAGAAATGAAACATGGTTGGCATAACCCAAGACAGCTAAAGTTCACACTGGTAGACTGGTGTGTTGGAGAGAGAAAAAAACTATGTGAAAATTCCATTACTGGTCTAATAGAGCAAATGGAGGTGAAGATGCATGTGTGCGAACATTACTGTGATGATTCTGGCCTGGATGAAATTACTTTTAGTTTGAAATAAATTACTGATATGTAGATTGGAAGAGTTCTAATGTGTATGTAACCTTCTTTCTTTTATTTAAAAAAAGCCTAGATTTACTTTAAAATTAAATATACAGCCAAGGCCTCACAGGCAAACGTGTAATAAAACTGAAGTAATTTTGAGGGAGAATCAACTAGAGCAGTGATCATTCTGCTCCACCTCCAAATGAAACAGCCATAGAGTTAGGCAATGCTAGGTATTTGACAGTGTGACACTGGAGATGAGTGAATAAAAGAATACAGCATACAGACAATTTAATTGCATAATATGTAGACAGGAACATAATAATAGCCATTTTGACTTTAGACCATACCAAAATACAAGCAGCCTTTGTATAGATGTGAAGAATTTGGTTAGGCAACTATTAAAAGAATGTTAAAAACCCACTTTACTTTCCATTTTTCTGTTGATAAATTGTCTATTCTGTTTTATACCTATAGGTTCATTTTTTACTGGCCAGAGTTGCAGAAATAATGAGGAGGTGACACTTATACGTAAAGCTGATCTAGAGAACCACAACAAAGATGGAGGATTTTGGACAGTGATTGATGGGAAAGTGTATGATATAAAGGACTTCCAAACTCAGTCTTTAACTGGTGGTAGCATACTTGGTGAGAATCAGCATCTGAATTAAAGACACAAATTACTTCTATAAATCAGATGTAATAAACAGATTTTTAGATATTATACTGAATACCTCATTCTTTCATTAGCTCAGTTTGCCGGTGAGGATCCAGTTGTTGCTTTGGAAGCTGCTTTGCAATTTGAGGACACGCGGGAGTCAATGCATGCCTTCTGTGTTGGCCAGTATATGGAGGTAAAAATGTTATATATTAATGGAGGCACACTTTCTAAAGTAGAGTATTGCTTTGCTTTCAGAATTCTTGTTGGAGCTCAGTTCTAGCTTTTAACTCCTATTTCTTTTCATTAGCCTGACCAGGAAGTGATTACAACACCAGATCTCAGTACTTTGTCATCACCTCTAATTGACACAGAAAGGAATTTGGGTCTTCTCCTTGGACTGCACGCTTCCTACCTGGCAATGAGCACACCACTTTCTCCTCTGGAAGTTGAATGTGCCAGTAAGCGGAACTTCATTTTGTGCATAAATAAGGGATAAATACTTGTCAAAGCAAGCAAGCAAACCACAGACCAAATAAATTAACTGGAAATCTAGCACCTCTTTACTTTTGCCGTCTTCTGAAGAAGTTATTTATTCTTAACATTAATTACCACACTCATCAAGGTCCAATAATTTAGCAAGATTTAAATGGAGATTAGATAATTTTGAACAGTTAAATATCAGGAATTTTGTACTATACATCATAGAATATTGGAAGAAAATGGAGACTCTGTATAGCACAGTTATCTCACTCATACCTCTAAACGGGTAATGTTGTTTTTCAGTTGCAGAAACCATTTTTTTCTGTGAAAAAGTTTAGCAGCTCTTCCATTTGCTGAAACCTTGTTTGAAGCTGTGTATGCATTTTGAATGAATTGTTGAATCTCAATAGCTTAATCTTTCATCAGAATATACAATTGTCTTTTCTTTCTTTTAGAATGGTTGAAGTCATCTATCTTTTCTGGAGGCTTGCAAACTAGTCAAATTCATTACAGTTACAATGAGGAAAAAGATGAAGACCATTGCAGTTCACCTGGCAACACTACCCCAAATAAATCAAAACTATATACACATCGATTAACTTTGAGTGACCATTCACAACCTTTTCTCCAAGCTATTGCAGATAATAATATTCAGGATCACACTGTGAAGGTAAGCTCTCAGTAGTTCTGTTCACCAAAACTGTTGCTGAAGGGTGACAGTGGTGGCCTGAAACGGTTTTGTTGGTGAAAATTCTCCAAAAGTTATAACAAAACAATTGAAAACATTATTTCAGAATTCCTTTTTGTGAAAGGAGTGGTTGAGTACTACCAATGGATAAAATTTGCATATTTCACTTAATATCATAACAGTACAGCTTTCATTTGAATTTTTGAGTGGGAGAACTAAAAAATTGTGATGTGTTCTTACAAAAAAAATACAATGCATTACTTTCCTTGTCAAGGTTTAGTAGCGTTGACAGACCCTGCTCATCTCCAGTTGAACTAAGATAGAGTTTTCTTTGTCAAAGTGCAAATGTATTATGTATGTCAGGTGCATGTATGCCTTTGTCTTAAAGTCTCTTTGTGCCTTAGGGTTCAGGTTTCACCTAGTTAGAAATGTGGATATTATGAAAAACCCCTGATATTTATATTGATCACTGTCTTCTGTAGTACCTTCAGATTTTCTAATCTTTTGAGTTCAACTGCTTTATCAAAAACCCCCAAATAAGTCCTTGGGAGGATAGGATAGCAATAATAATGACTCAGAAGACAATGAAAAATTGTGTTACATGACCTGGTTGTCTCAGGAAAAGATAAAAGCAGTAGTAGCTTTGTTCCTTGGGCCATGTTGCTCTTCATACAGTAATAATTATACAGGGCATTCTTTGTAGTATCGGGTTATAATTGCTGTGTATTAAACAGCACATACTGTGTGGTGTATCTCGCTTCTGAATATGAGTTCAGGTTGTGGAAGTTATTGGGTGTTATTTAAATGCTGACTGCAGTATTTTGGGTCCTTTCATTGTATTTAAAAAGCAAGTTAAATAGAGGCTGTTGTGTGTTTTTTGTAGGACTTCTTGTGTCAAATAGAGAGATACTGTAAACAGTGTCACTTAACGACACCAATCACATTCCCTCCTGAGCATCCTGTGGAAGAAGTAGGACGTTTGTTACTATGTTGTCTTCTGAAGCATGAAGATTTGGGTAGGTAGGCTTGTGGTATAGCTGTCCCTGAATGCATTTTGAACCAGTTTAAACTCTGCTATGGATGATTTTGGAAATGCATATTCACAGATTGTCTTTTCCCATTAAGGTCACGTAGCACTGTCTCTTGTTCATCCTGGTGCCCTTGGAGTTGACCAGGTAAAGCACAAAACCTTACCAAAATCTGTAGTGGATGTGTGTCGTGTTGTCTACCAAGCAAAATGCTCACTGATTAAGGTAAGCCTCTTACCTGCTGAAGTTTAGATTATTTTTAATTTGAAGTGTTTTATTAAAATTTCTATTTTATTGTATATTAAACAGTAACCTAATCTTTCAATGCCTTTTCTAGACCCATCAAGAACAAGGACGTTCTTATAAGGAAGTTTGTGCTCCTGTCATTGAACGTTTGAGATTCTTATTCAATGAACTACGTCCTGCAGTTTGCAATGATCTGTCTATAATGTCTAAATTTAAACTTCTGAGTTCCTTGCCCCGATGGCGGAGGGTAGCTCAGAAAATAATTAGAGAAAAAAGGAAAAAAAGAGGTAAGGAAGCATTAATGTTGTGTTTTCTTCGAAACCAATGAAAATCAATCTCATTCCAAGGTTTGCTGCTCTATATTTGAGACTCTTGTTAGCTAAAGCATCAAAGCCATTTGCTTTCTACTGCATTTTCATGATTTTTTTCTAAATCAGTGGTTACATGTCTGTTCTAATAGCAAAAACAGACAGACAAGAAATCAAGTTTAGGTGAGGGCATCCTTGTTTGTGTTTCAGCATATTAAAAATGATCCAGTATCAGTCTCTCTGAATTGGTTTCAGTGAAGTTTAACTAGAAATGGCATCATGTTTTATTAAAGCATTGTAGTCAAAGAACTGTTTAACTGGAAGTAAACTAATGTGGTGAACAAACATTGAAGTGCTTTTGAAATTGGTCTTTCAAGATAAAAGCATATTGCAGATATTACCAGAGCTAATTTGATAATAATTGGACATAGAGTTCCCCAAGAATACATTTCCACTTTATTACAGGCAGATCTTAATCATTCTGTATGCTTAGGTTATCATGCAAACCTAAAAATGTGACACTGTAAAATATTATCACATTGCATGGAAGAATAATTATTTTATTTCTAGTGCCAAAAAAATCTGAATCTGCTGATGTGGAAGAATCCAAAATTGGAAATGAAGAGAGTGATTTAGAAGAATCCTGTGTGGTACCTCACAGTCCTGTACCTATAGATAAAAGGCCTATACCAATCAAATCACCCAAGGTAGGATATCAGATTTTGAATCAACCTTGTGAATAAAAATAACAAGAGGAAAAAATATTATTTAAAGCATGATTGCTATAACTTGACATTTAATATTCTGATAATGGTGTTTGGAATATCTAATTAATTATGGTGCACTGTTTTAGTGAAACCTGGAATAATTCTTAAAAATAAGCTTGTGTACTGCATGTTTAGAATATGTAAAAATACCTTCTCTATGTTTCAGATTATTGATAATCTTAGAAGTGTTCAGACAAAGCTTCATTTCAACAGAAAAATGCATGGATTACTTCCTCTTTTTTGAATATTAATGCATTTGAAATTTTATGTAACAATTCTAAAGATGAGTTACAAATACTACTAAGCTCTTTCCTGGCTTTGAAGAAATTCCCTTTTTTTCCCCCTCCTAGTATTTTTATTTGGTCATGGTTTTACATGAAATAGCTTATATTTTCAGTAATTTAAAATTTGTTTTAACATGCTACCTTCCTGTTTTGCAGGATAAGTGGCAGCCACTTCTGAGTACAGTTACAGGTGTCCACAAATACAAATGGCTCAAGCAAAATGTCCAAGGCTTATATCCACAGTCTGCCCTCCTTAACACCATTGTTGAATTTGCACTTAAAGAAGAGCCAGTGGATGTAGAGAAAATGAGAAAATGTTTATTAAAACAGGTAAAATGGATGAAAATAGGCTTGCATGTATTAGCAATTAAAATGAGCGTGACGATGTTTTTTTTTTCCTCTTTTGCAGTTGGAAAGAGCAGAAGTTCGTCTGGAGGGAATAGATACTATTCTGAAATTGGCAGCAAAAAATTTTTTGCTCCCATCTGTGCAGTATGCTATGTTCTGTGGATGGCAGAGGCTTATTCCAGAAGGAGCCAATATAGGGTATAGCTTTCTGTTGTTTTTGCTTTCACAATTGTTCAGTAAGAAAAAAAAATACTTACTGTTGCTGTTGTTTTTCTATGAAGGGAACCTCTTACTGACTGCTTGAAGGACGTTGATCTGATCCCACCGTTTAACAGAATGCTGTTAGAAGTAACTTTTGGAAAGTTGTATGCATGGGCTATTCAGAATGTCCGGAACATCTTGCTAGATGCTAATGCAAAATTCAAAGAACTAGGTGAATCTCATTTTGTTGCTGTTGGCTCGGGAGAAAACTGTTTTAAATGAATATTGTTGCTTTTTTTTTTTTTTTTTTTAAAGTTCCCAGTAAGTGGGATCCTAAAATCAGTTCCCTAAGAAATACTTTTTCTGTCCCTCCATTGTTCCACTCCCCGCCCTGTTCCCCCTTGAATCACTTCTCAGTGTTTAAGAGAATGTTGCTGGTATCCCAGCAAGAGGTCATTGGTTATTCATTAGCGACATTTTACCGTTAAAATCTAAATTATAAAAGGTTTCCTGGAACTTCAACTCGTAAGTTCTTAAAGCCAAGCAGGGAATAAAATATATTTTAAACCATCAAACAAACCTATAACCTATTTTATTGTAGCTCCCAAATGTCAACTGACTTTGTTATTTATATTACTTTTGAATTAGGTGTGCAGCCTGTTCCTCTACAAACCATTACTAATGAGAATCCAGCAGGACCAAGTCTTGGGACTATACCACAAGCACGTTTTCTGCTGGTCATGCTCAACATGCTGACGCTGCAGCACGGTGCTAATACCTTGAGCCTCCTTCTTAACTCTGGCATGCTAGCATTGACACAAACAGCACTGCGGCTGATAGGTACAAGAAGATCTTGTTTCTGGTTTGGAAAGAAGCACATGTTTCATAAATCTGTATTTTTCACCTGTTGGTGTACCCAAACTACAGAATGACTTTACTGCTTAAAGATTTGACTTAACGCTTTTTACCTTTACCCGTGATACAAAATCTGTATCTGTAAGCACAATTGAGAAGGGAGTTGGTTTGACTATAGCCTTTATTCTGTCATCATTTTTCTCTTAAGCCTTTCTTTTGGCCATCTTTTGTTAGAACTTAGGAGTGATAGTGTAATTTTGGTGGAAACATTACAAATAAATTAAAAATGGAAAACTTAAAATGAAAACATTAAAAACTACCTACTTCCTACTCCTTCAGTTTCATTTGTTCTACCTATTAAAACTGTTCCCAGTCTACATATTTAAGTTGAAAGCTTCCTTTGTTCTGTTATAAAAACTTCTGTGGTTGTTTTTGCCATAGTTCAAGTTCTGCTTTTTCTTTCTTCGTTTTCTTATATAATAGCAAATATTTGTTCTTGTAACTTGTACTTAACTGTAGTGCTCATAAGTTTTTTCCAAAAAAATTCTGTTAATAGAACCATTTAGCCACTGGACTTGTCATGTCTCTATTGTTTGTCACGTATTTGTTCAAAATCAAGTATTTAAAGTCCTGTGCACTTAAAACCATTATATCCTAATTTACTGGAGGCTAATCTGACTGTATCACCTGTTAAGTCAGCTTTCCTATTTGTTATTGCTTTTATATTGCAAACCTTAAGTGTGACAAAAATACATATAAAAACTTGCAGCTGGTTTTAAATTTTTTCATGGTTTTTTCCTCTTAGGACCTAGTTCTGACAACATTGAAGAAGATATGATTGCCTCTTCCCGTGGAGCTTCTGCTACAGTCCTAGAAGAGTCAAGAAAGGAAACTACACCTGTTCAGCTCCCTGTTTCTGGACCAGAGCTGGCAGCCATGATGAAAATTGGTACCAGAGTGGTGAGAGGGGTAGACTGGAAATGGGGTGATCAGGTACAACCTCCTTCATACAGGTTTGGGTGTGTTAAAATCTAAAGTCTCTATTCAGTGGACTGTCTGTGAATTTTATATTCGAACTTTAAAGGTCATTTTAGACTTTAAAGACTTGGAGAATTAGCATAAAATGTATTAATTATTTGCTTAACTTCATTTTCGGAGATGAAAATTCTTTTTTAGTGAGACTGTGTTGATTCACGATTTAACAGGGAATTGAATCACTTGTTTGCTACATTATTATGCACCTCCAACTAGCTGCGTATGGCACTTACATATAGTGAAATAGATCTAAACGTGAGTGTTGCTTTTGAAGATTGTGAAATGCTTTCTAACTTTATGCTGGATTTTGAAACATTATTGGAGGTTAGCAGCAAATAAGATCCATAGCATTATTATTTTATGAACTTTGGATACAAATCAGTGTTGTCGATTGTGTAATGTGAGCTGCTGTCTTCTGTCAGGATGGACCCCCTCCAGGTTTGGGTCGTGTGATTGGAGAACTGGGAGAAGATGGCTGGATTAGAGTGCAGTGGGACACTGGAAGTACAAATTCTTACAGAATGGGGAAGGAGGGAAAATACGATCTCAAACTAGCTGAGCCACCGCCAGCAACACAGCCCACAACAGAGGATTCAGATACTGAGGACGATTCTGGTAAAAAACCCATTTTTTTAATAAAAGTGGAGGCAGCTGAATTCCAAAATTTATGTCTTATAATATGAAAAAGCTTCTTTCACAGGAGAAAATACTTCATCAAAGCAGATTAATTTAATAGATGTACATTTCTGACCAGAATCTTTCTTAAGATATCTTTACTGTGAGAAAGGAGGATAGCCAGAATGGTATCACATTTGTTGCATATTCATGGGCCAAAGAAAACAGTATTATCCAACTGAAATAGTTTGTTACAGATACTAGGAGGTATACATTTTAACATATGTTAATGCCATTCTAAAGTGTGTTTTTTATATGGTCTAATTATACATCTAGTCACACTACTTCCCTATTCTTGGCACTGCATTTGAAATTTCTTTTAAGCTGTGTATGCTAGAGAATAACTTGAAAATATCAGCACAAAATATCTGATTTATATTTTGCTCTTGCAGTTGGAAATAAGGAATCTTCATGTCACATCTTAGAGAAAATATTTACAACAAATTTCTCACATGTGGGTTTTTTTCAGAACTCTTTGTGAAATACATTAATATTGTGTTAATCTATTCCCTTGCCTTTTGTGTCTCCCTTCAGAAGGAGAACAAGTTGAAAGGAATCTCCACCCTACTTCCATGATGCTGACAAGTACAGTGAACCTGTTGCAGACACTGTGTCTCTCTGCTGGCGTCCATGCTGAAGTCATGCAAAGTGATGCTACTCGCACTTTGTGTGGTCTACTCCGTATGCTTGTGGAGAGTGGAACAATAGATAAATCAGGTATATTATATAGAAACAGTCTGATTCAGCGTTACACTTCTGTTTTGTGCTTTGTTGTCTTGTAATTTTGTAAACCTTTGTTACTAGTTTTTAATCCTTTAAGGCCAAAGGCTAGAAAATGCATTTTCAGAGCTTTTAACATCTTAATTATTAGCAAAAGTAACATAAGCGATTTTGAGCATTCTTAGAATGTAAGCAGTAAAAGCAGGAGACAGGCATGAGATGTGGAGCATCAGGGTGTGTATGGTTGGCTTACACAATTAATTTCTTAGCAGTCTTTTTCTGTTTGGGGGAAACAGTATGACTGGGTATGTCATATTAATTTCTGTAGCTTCTTTGTAATTTGAGAAGTAATGCTGTTATCTACTTTGAAATGAGGAAACAGTATAAGGATGAGAATTGTTTTAAAGGCATTTTTAATAAGATTAATTACAGACTCTAAAATTGAAGTTAATAGTTCATGTACATACAGTGGAGTAGCTCAGCATTATGATTTGTCCAAAAAAGCCCCGTATAGTGTATAGAGAATTATGTAGCTGGCGGAAAAGTCAACTGTTATATGTATATATCTTTTTGTTTTTAGCTTCCTTGCCAAATAAATTAGTTTATAAAGAACAGCATAGGAGTTGGTGCACGTTGGGATTCATTCGAAGTATAGCACTCATGCCTCAGATGTGCAGCACTCTTAGTACATCTCAGTGGATAACTTTGCTAATGAAAATTGTTGAGGGGCATGAGTCTTTCACTGCTGCTTCACTACAGAGACAGGTAATGTGTGTATTTCCAAATTACTTTGATAGGCAATGAATTTAGTAGACTTTAGTTGTCTTTATTTAAAAAAAAAAAAAAAAGTATTTTAAAAAACAGATGGAAAATGTCCTTAAATCAGTTTTTAATTAAATGGAAAAAGGTAACGTCTTATTTTTTTTGATTCATTGTTTTAAATATATGTCGAAGTTTTTGAGCCTTCAGGGCACTACAGACTCCCTTGTTCTATTGAAAGCCTGAAAGCTTTGTACAGATGAGAGGCCAAAAGAGTGTTCCAAAAATGTATTCCAGAAACTCCCATATAACGGTTCCTAGAAGCTGAATTAAAAAAATAACAAAAAGATGGTTAGGAAAAATGTGGAATTTCATTTTAAAGTTATCAAATTGTGTATTATCTATTGTCCTTCCTTCCATAGTAAACTGTTATTATTGTTTTAATTACAATCTCTCTTAAGAAGCTGCATCTTTGCATCTTATTTTGGTATTGTATTTCCATTGTCTTCTTTCTTTTTTTTTTTGTCTTCTTTCTTTTTTTTTTTGTCTTCTTTCTTTTTTTTTTGTCTTCTTTCTTTTTTTCTTAGCATCTTGTAGTGCCTTTTTCAGGCACTTCCTCGCTGTGGAATAACTCTTCCAAGTTTTAAGGCTCAGGGATCCAAAGATGATCTTAATCTTTTCCTTGATAAGGCGTCAGCATTTTTTAACCTAAGCCTTGTATTATAAAGGCCTGTGCATTTTTGTGTTGATCTTCCAACAAATTCTTGCCAGTATTTTTAATATGATGAGACTTCTGTCATCATCCAGGACTTAGTCATCTCTGCTGTTCGGGGAATACTCGAGAGAAATGAGCAGTCCTCACGTATCAGTCTAAATAACACAAAAAAGACAAGACCTTGAAGTTTTAGAAAGAGGTGTTATTGACAGAGGTTTACAAGAAGACAGATCTCTTCGCTGTTACTGATCACTTGTATTGGTCTTCTGGGTAGAAGATGAGGAAGATCAAAAGCTAAAATACTCATCCCTTCCAACCCAAACCATTCTGTGATCAGACTATGTGATCCCACCTGCTCTTTTGATGCTGCAGTGCTGTGCCTTCCCATGTTCCTCGTCAGTCCTGCCCTGAGTGTCTAGGTTTAAAGATGCCAGCCTGTTCCTTCTGTGCTGTGTCAGAGGCCCTGGTTTCACAGTAACTACTTTTGGGTGTCACTCTGGTTGCTTTTTGCTTTCTTGTGTCATTCAGCTCTATATCTCATGATTTTTAATTATCATACCTTCATTGCAGAACACTTGGAAACTTTCATTCTGAAATACATCTTAGTACTAAGTTCTGAGTCTGGAATTTAAACAAACATTCCCATTCTGTATTCCTGTTTTTCCTGTGTTTTAGTCCTTTACACTGTTTCCCAGTGTGTGTGTGTCTCACGTCTTGAGTATTGAAGAGGTTGATTCACTAATATAATGTGCCAATAAAATTGTTACTGACATTGAACTGGCACAGCTTGTTTTGAAATATTCCTTAGCAAACAGAACAAAACATCAGTAGCTCTGCAATTTCCACAGCCGGAAAGAAATTGGCATTGTAGAAAGAACTAGAAAGGAAGGCTAACTTTTAAAATGTCTTTCTTCTGTGCTTAATATGTTTGAGAACTTTTTTAATATTTGGTGACTTAGAATGGAATAACACTAATTTTGTTCTCTTTTTAGATCCTCGCTGTACATTTATTGAAAGCAGTACTTCCATCCTGGGATAAAAATGAAAGGTCGAGAGACATGAAATTTCTCGTGGAAAAACTGTTCGGATTTTTAGGCAGCCTGCTTAGTACTTGTTCTTCAGATATCCCACTGCTCAGAGGTAGAGGAGTTTTCCCTCAGCGTCTTGTTCTTATGTATAGAAAATGTGTACATGAAATTGATGACAGTTGTGCAATTGCTTTGTGTTTCCAGAATCTACTCTGAGGAGGAGAAAGGCCAGGCCCCAAGCATCTCTAACTGCCACTCACAGTAGTACTTTAGCAGAAGAGATAGTGGCACTGCTGAGGACACTCCATTCGCTCAGCCAGTGGAATGGACTCATAAACAAGTACATCAACTCTCAGCTAACCTCCATCACCCACATCTTTGCAGGAAAACAGTCAGAAGGGGTAGTTTCCACGTTTTAAAATAAGCTCATTTTTATAGCAATATTTATTTTGAAAATATAAATATTAAATGTTTGTAAACAATATTAAGCTTAACTTTGAAACCATTTTTATATTTTTATATCTATATATATGTGTTGTAATTTTTAAATTGAAGTATGTGTGATTAACTTTGTATTTTAAAGCAGATAGAAGTATATGTTTTCTCCCCACAGTTAGTTTTATTGTATTCTTTGTTAGGCTCTGTTGGATGACTACTTTCCTGACACTGAGAATCCAGAGGTGGGAGGCCTAATGGCAGTATTAGCGGTCATCGGTGGCATAGACAGTCGCTTGAGACTGGGTGGACAAGTAGTTCATGATGAATTTGGAGAAGGCACGGTGACACGCATCACCCCAAAAGGGAAAATCACTGTACAGTTCTATGACATGCGGACATGTAGAGTGTGCCCTCTGAATCAACTAAAACCAGTAAGTTTGTTTTATTGAGGCTTTAATACAGGGAAAGGTATGGTTAAAGACTGTGATATGGCACAAAGAAAATATTTGTTCTTCATTGCATAACCATACTGACATTTAACACATACAGCGCTCTAAGTGCAAATCTAAGATGGTACTCGTGAACCTGTATAGCACCTTTAATTCTCATCCTCATTTGTTGAGGAGGTGAAAGGACAAGGGATTTGAGCTGAAGTCCTTTGACCTGAGGTAAAATCCCAGGTCATAACCATGTGAGTTATAGCTCTTACATGAGAGGAGCTTGTTTATTTATATTTAACTTGATTTGCTAACTAATGTAGAAACTCTTGAGTGTTTTCATTTAAATCTTAATCTCAAGTTGATTAATATGACTTTAGTGAAAGCACAGTCAGAGTGCCTGGTCTGCTTCAGGGACTGCAGTTCTTTCTTACTCTGACTCTGTCTTGCTTTTTCACCAAGTAAACTTGCAATTGTGTGATACAAATACAGACTTAAGAGCTATGTAGGGAATAGAATTCCTCTCCAGTTGTTTCTGGTCAAGAGCAGTAGGACGAATGCTACTTGTTCTCTTTTTCAGTTAATAACCATTGAAACTTTGGAGTAATTTTGTAAAATTTTGTAAAATGCTTATCTATTTGGGTTTTTTTTTGTCTTGTGGTGGTCTTTTTAATGTGTGTGGGGTGGTGTGGGGTTTTTTTGTTGTTGTTTGTTTGGTTGGTTTTTTTTTTAAATTTTGTCTGATTCTTCCCCCACTGTCTAGCTTCCAGTTGTGGCTTTCAATGTGAACAACTTGCCTTTCACTGAACCGATGCTATCCATTTGGGCTCAACTAGTAAATCTGGCTGGAAGTAAAATAGAAAAACAAAGAATGAAGTCTCCCAATCAGGGTCTTTCAGGTATAGTTGGGGATTTTATTTTATTTTATTTTTTTTATTTTTTTTTTTAAATGTTGTGGATGCCCCCTCCCTGGAAGTGTTAAAGGCCAGGTTGGATGGGGCTTTGGGCAACCTGGCATAGGGGAGGGGTAGAGGGTGTCCCTGTCCGTGGCAGGGGAGTTGGAACTAGGTGATATTTAAGGTCGTTTCCAACCCAAACCATTCTATGATAAATGGGTAAATATATTCTGGGAAAAGTACTGGTAACAGCAAACATACATAAGAAAAAGAGTTTTCTGGAACCTTACCTTTTTTAGTCAACATTGAATAATACGCACTTACAATACAAGTTTAGCTAGGAGATAAATTGCTGAGCACTGTAAGCAAAATACTGTTTTTACTTTGGCATGAAAAAGTAAATAAGGTTTGGGGCTGCAGTTTTTGTATTGAATTGTTTAAAATATTGAATGCATGTAACATCTTAATTGCACTTACTGTGCTATATGTCTAGGGTGTGAAAAGTAGGAAGTGGTGTTTTTAATATCATAGAATGCGTGCAGACTTTTTATCCAGGTGCTGCTCAAACTGCCTGATACCATCAGTATTTCACAAGCTTTCACAGATGGAGTTAAGATGTAAACCGATTTTTGGACTGAGGTTGTATGAATTGATAGCCTTTCTTCTCTAATACAAGAGATTTCTAGTGCTAATGGCTGCTTAATATTTCTGATAGGTCAAGTGGATTTGGATCTACTGCGATGCCAGCAATTAAAGCTGTACATACTGAAAGCAGGCCGAGCTCTGCTTTCTCACCAGGATACGCTAAGGCAGATCTTATCTCAGCCAGCTGTGCAGGAGTGTGCATTAAATCCTGCAGGTATTCTGAAATGCAACCTGAGTGTGCTGCTGTTTTTTTAGATGGTAGATAGAGTATGTGACTATAACCTTTGCTAATGGCAGTTGGAGGATAGAGATTAGGTATGCCCTCCTAAAGACTAAAAATTAAAAATTAAAATTCAGGAATGTTTTAATCATATATTAAAAGCATTTTGACTTTTTAACTTAGGTTTTGAAGATTAAGTGGATCAAGTGTTTGAAGCTTGAAATATTGGAGTTAGCTAAATTTGTAAGTCTTCTATAGTTAGTAAGCTTTGTAAATAATTTTAAAAAACTTGTGGGTTTTTTGCAGTAGTTTATTTTTCTGTTTCAAAGCTTAAAGTATGAGTTCTCAATTGGCTATTCATCTTAGTTCAAATATTTTTGCAGTTTCCAGTGAAACAAGTACCAGGATACAGTCTTAAGCATAATCTTAAAAAGAGTTTAAGGAATTGTAGTTTTAATAATTTGAATTAGTTCTCTATATACATTCATTCTACATATAAAAATAAATAAAATATCAGCTTTCAGGATAGCTATTGATGTCTTTATACTTTATATTCTTTGCGCATTCGTGAAGCAGGTAATGTCTTTAAATATACTAATATATTTGGTTTATTTGTATATTTCTGGGCGTTTTTGTCAGTTGCCAGATTTTAAATCATCAGAAACATTAGACTTTTTTCTCAGGAATGGAACATAGTTTTAACTCTACTATCAGTTTTTAAGGGGAACAACCCCCTCCCCCCCAACTTTTTTCTTTTTGTCCTTTCTTAACCAGAACACCATAAGTGCATGAGGACTATTAACTGTTTTGTTACTGTTTCAAATATTAGAACTTCCTTTTGTTGCAGTTAAATGAAGAGTGAGAACACTTTCCTGAGATAGCCACAGTAAAGATGTAGGACGTGGGAATGTTTGTGCCAACAAGAATACACAATCAACTATAAAAGTTGCAGAATCATAAGCCAGTTGATCCAAAAAAGGTGTACTCTTTTGGGGGGGCAATGAATACCTATAGGGAACTTTTCCCAAGAGGTGTATTAGAGGGGGAAATGCATCATTCCAGAAATGCACCATCGTTTTGGGAATCAATGAGATTATATAGACAACTAACAGAATGATTTATCCTGAAAGGACCTCTGTACAACAATCTTATTGTAAAAAGGTGAACTCAGAAGATACTTGTGCAAATTCACTGTCCCCTGAGCAGTTTCTGCTAGACATGTTCTAGGTATTTTTAGTAAAAATATTGTTTATCTACAAACTTCTCATTTGCTTGTTTTCTGTGGAGATTGTGGCCCACATGATTTAGTCTTAAAATGCATGATTCCTGTGGAGAAGAAATATCCGAGAAATAACAAGGTGTTTGATCAATCAATAACCCCAGAATAAGTCTCCCAATTGACTTACGTTACATGGTTTTGGTTAAAATAATGTTTTTTGTTTCAAGAGGATGGAGCAGTTGCCTCTCCCGACATAGGAGATATGTCTCCTGAAGGACCTCAGCCTCCCATGATTCTTTTACAGCAACTTTTGACAGCTGCTACGCAACCATCGCCTGTGAAAGCAATATTTGACAAACAAGAGCTTGAGGTACAGTCTGTGTTTTCTGCTAATAAGTAACCTAATAAAGAAGTCCCTTTAATTCACATTCCAATTGAAACTTGTTAAGCTGTAGGCTTAGGGAAAAAAAAAAAAGACACTGAACCCTTTTTGGCAAATAACCTTTAATTTCAGGCACACACACATGCGCAAAACCACGCTAAATATGCTTGTTTTACTTGGACTGATTTATTTGTTCTCATTTAGGCTGCTGCTTTGGCAGTATGCCAGTATCTGGCTGTAGAATCTACACATCCTTCAACTCCAGTGTTTGAAGACTGTAGCTCTAGTGAAGCTACAACACCCATCACAGTGCAACATATCAGACCCACAAAAATGAAGAAACGCAAGCAATCTCCAATTCCACCCCTCCCCATTGTAGTTCAACTTATGGAAATGGGATTTCCTAGGAAAAACATAGAATTTGCACTAAAATCTCTGTCTGGAACCTCTGGAAGTGCTTCTGGATTACCAGGTATTTCATTTAGTTAAATTGGTGATGTTAGAAGGAGAAAAAAAAATTGCAAGCAGATTGATTAAAATGCTACTTACAAGGGAGCAATTATTACTTCTCTTTTTGGAAACTATGCTAAGAATGTCATGGAATCCCGTAGAGACAGACTGAGGTTTTTTTCTGTATTAGGAGTAGAAGCCTTGGTTGGCTGGTTGCTAGATCACCCTGATGTTCAAATTACGGATCTCTCTGATGCCGATACTATCTCTGATGAATATTCAGATGAGGAAATAACAGAGGAGGTTGAAGAAGCTGAAGCCGCTTGCCCTGTGGTGAGTGTCAACTTACTGAAACCTAAGTCATGCTAGCTGGCTGCAAATTTTGTAATTCTTTCCTTTTATGAACTTGGTTAGAGTACAACGATGTTCTGCTATCCCCAGCTTTCAAAACGGTAATAAGGACCATGTTTGCCGTATGTTTCTGAGGCGTGTCGTAGAAGAACTCAAGAATAATCTGTAAATATTTATGTATGAGTAGCACAGGAGAAGAGTGGAATGCAGGTAGATGTTTTGGTAGTGGTAGCTATAAGCCTGATAGCTGGTCTCAGTTTCATCTAAAATAGTCAATGCTATAGTATAATATTTGTAAAGGACTCAGATTTTTATTTATTTATTTATTTTAATTTCCCCCCCCACAACCCTTCCTTTGGTCTGAAGAACAGATGTATTTTAGCTAAAAGAAGTGACTGAGGAATTAGTGAATAAATGGCAAAAAGATGTCAGTGAAATACATTAGCTTTTTCCTTATAAAAACTATTTTCATTTATTGGTGATAAAATGACCTTTACAATGCCTATTGAGTGTGATGGCTTAAATGTAAATTTACATTAGGCTTCTGTTGACTTTCAGGAACTGTTTCAGTAAGGATTTGCCAATAAAATTAAATTAGCTCTGTATTTCTATTTAATTTTTTAAGGAGTTGCATTGAGTTTTCTGGCACATGGGATTTTGCAATTGAAAGAAATGCATTATATTTTGAAGGAAATAACCTTGACATTAAGTTCTGATATCTTTATTAGTATTGCAGTGAGATACTGTGCCTCGAATGAAAAAACTTGTAATGCTCAAAACAGAACAAAGTTTTCTTAAATTTCTCATTACAGCTGGAATCTTAAAAAATTTTAAGTTAGTCAAATCTTGAAAGGAATAATTTCTCATAACTACATCTTACCTTTCTGGTCAGCTTGTTTTTTTAAGGGAATACTTTAAATCACATTGCATTATACAACAACAACAACAAAAAGAGTAGTGTACTTTAGATAGGAGATGACCATTC
>VXBL01006846.1:1507199-1557130 GCA_013400195.1 Aramus guarauna
CCTTCCCCCCTGGGGTTTTTTTTTTTTTTTTTTTTTTTCTTTTTCGTCACCAAACAATTAGCCTAAGTAGTGGAATGTGAACGTGTATCTGCAAGGCTAAGTTGATTACACACAAATCCTCTTTGATCTAATTTTCATTGGCACCCAGATTTCATAATAGCAACTTGTAGCTTGTTTCACGCGTTCTGAAAATTTGCAGCTACATTCCTTGACAAGTTATTTTGAAAGCTAAACTTTAAAGTAAAGTAGATCATAAACATTAGCCCTACAGTGAGTTCACCTGTTGAAGATTTTACCTGTTCTGGCATGCAGCTTGGATATTATGTATGTGTGGTTTTGTTGGGCTATCTTCAGTCTCTGCTAACAAATTTTGTAACTGTTACATGTTTATTTTGGATTTTTTCCAGTCAAGTGGTGCTGTTGTAACAGAGAGCCAGACCTATAAGAAACGAGCTGATTTCTTAAGTAATGATGACTATGCTGTGTATGTGAGGGAAAATATTCAGGTAAGTGTGATGATGAAAAGCTATATTGAATCTACTTTCCTTCTGGTACAAAATTGTTTACGTAGTTATGGCATTCTATTGTCCTTTTTCCCTAGGTGGGGATGATGGTTAGGTGCTGCAGAACCTACGAGGAGGTTTGTGAAGGAGATGTAGGCAAAGTTATTAAATTGGATCGAGATGGATTGCATGACCTGAACGTACAGTGTGATTGGCAACAAAAGGGCGGTACTTACTGGGTCAGATATATCCATGTTGAGCTTTTAGGTAAGTTCACTGCTAACTGCTTTTTAATAAAAACCTGAATGATACACTAAGGAAAAACCCACTCACCATGCATTTATTCTTGCAACTGCCAGGATTCCCACCTCAGAGTTCTGCCTCTCATATCAAGATAGGTGACAAAGTGCGTGTGAAAAGCTCTGTTACCACACCCAAATACAAATGGGGATCAGTTACTCACCGAAGTGTGGGAGTTGTCAAAGGTAATGTATATTCAAAATGGGGTATGGGGAGGGAATAAAACTGGAAGCCACTACGACATTCTACAGTGTTCAAGGGGAGAATCTTCTAGACACGCTTACAAATCACACTGTTTTGTGTTTGCATGATAAGACAGTATAGAATGCATTTGATGTCTGTGAGAAATTTATAGACACGTACTCTGTGGCAGCCTATTTTGTCAGTGTGTTCACCTGCTTTTTGAGCCACTACATTCACATACAGTAAAGGCCTTTAAGAATCCATGCAGCTCCCTGTTGTAGTTCTCATTTATACTTCTGATGAACCACAAATGGTTTTCCTTTAAGAAGTAAATCTAACTTGCAGACTTCATGTGAAAGTGAGGAGAAAGTGGGGTGCAGTAGTGTCAAGCTGTAAGGGATGTCATAGAAGTAATCTGTGGGGCATAGATTCTTTGAAGGGGTACAGATTTTGGTCATACTATAGTTGTGCTTAGAAGTACTCTCTTCTTTTGGGAACTGGTTTTCAAAAAAATTGAGTCAAGGAATTTAAATAGAATAATACATGTCTTTAAAAAAACTCTTTAGAAATCCCTTTTCCTCTGCTCCTTTCCGAGACTATCTGATTAGGTTAATAACATCGTTCCATTAAAATAAAAGATTACTTTCCAAGCTCCTTTTATTATGTGTTTCTGCTCTGATGTGGCACTAGACATTTTCTGCTTCATTTTAGAGAGATTTGCAGCACACTGTATTTTCTGCATGTTTTTGTCACAGCTTTTAGCGCCAATGGAAAAGATGTCATTGTAGACTTTCCTCAGCAGTCTCATTGGACTGGCTTATTGTCAGAAATGGAACTGGTCCCCAGCATTCATCCTGGAGTCACGTAAGTGATGATTTAAATTTTTCTTAATATAGATGGGTTATTCTTTTGTCTTACTGTCTTGATTCTGTTATCTTGACTGGTGTTACAATTAATTTGCCATGAAACTGGTAGAAATATATTTACTTGTTCTTTTGTGAAATCAGGTGTGATGGCTGTCAGATGTTCCCTATCAATGGACCTAGATTCAAATGCAGAAACTGTGATGATTTTGACTTTTGTGAAACTTGTTTTAAAACCAGGAAGCATAACACCCGACATACTTTTGGCAGAATAAATGAACCAGGTAAGTTTCAGAATCTATGTGTTTCTTACATTAATTAAAATGCATTGAATTTGTTTTTTAAAAAAACAGTTTTAAGTTTTGGCTCCTTAACATAATGAAAAATTAGTGTTTGGACTGGCCCTCCAGACAACAAAACATTTTTAGGAGATCACAGCACTACTACAGTTGCACATGGTGGACCCTTAAGCTTTCTTTGCAGTGTTTAAAACAAACAAACAAACAAACAAAAAAACAACAACAAAAAAACCCACAAACCCAACTATTTGACAGTAACTCTTTGTGTCAGAATTAAGTTTTCAGCTACACAGAGTAAAACATATAATTCTTTAATCCTTCTGCTGTTTGCTATCAGCCTAAGTGTAGGTGAATGGAAACCTCATGACAGTAAGTGCAGCTTAAAATACCTAAGATACCTTCTTACACCTCAGTTGCTCTTCAACAAATTTGCCTATTAGTGTGTGATGGCTGTTGCCTCATTTCTTCCGTGATGTGGAGACTCCAGAGGGGTGTGGTAGGATGGGGGAGCCTTTTGAAAGACTTGTCAGAATTTTTTATTTCTAGGGCAAGAACAGGTGTAGCCATTTTAACTCCAAAACTTTTGGGTTTTACATTATTATGCAAAACTTACCTGACACTAGCTTTTATTTCTTTTCTCCCCACCTGTCTAAAAATCAGTCTGATCCCTAGTATTTGTGAGGTGATGCTGGTTTCTGGACTAAACCTCTTCACATTTACACATAGCCAGTCTAATTGGTTTGGAAAATGAGTAAAACTGATTCCCTGCTAGAAGTCATGAACATGCATTACATGTGTATGATGGTCTGAAGGGCAAGAAGGACTTTCCATTAAGAAATCAGTTAATATGGTTGTACAGCTATTATAGTATGAATCTATAATACTTCCTGCTGTCCTGGATAAGGTAGAAGACTTACAATGTTCTTTTAGTCAGCCTTTCTAGATGCTACAAAGACCAGTGAAGGGATGTAGAAGTGTTTTTTTTGCAGGGATGAAATCAACTCACTAAACCACCTCATTCTTGAACAAGATTTAGAAATTTTGAGTGTTCTGTGTTAGCTATGCCTATTATCCTGTAAGGGTTTTCTGTTGAGAGTTAGTTGCATATTTTTTGTGTGCTAGAGTGGTGTACAAAGTTCATGTGCTGTGGGCCTGTGTTTTGAAGTATATATTATCATAAATTTGATATTTGTTTCAAAAGGAAGGACCTTTTCAAGTGTCTATTTAGTCAAGAAAGTTACTCTCTTAAGGATTCTGTCAGTTTAAAGATTTCATGCCCCTGTAATGTTTTATCATTAGATTTTAGGAACTCCTCTTAGTGTCTTACATTCCTAAAGAAAGTAATTTTCCTTAATTTTTATATGTTTATTTTTTACTAAATTATGCTTGGTTTCTTGGTACAAATCAATTGTAAGAATAGAAAGTGTGACTATTGTAAATGACAGGCACAAAAACTTGTAGTCAGTAAAGTGCTTGAAATTCCTTTGAAAGAAACCGTAAATCTTGAGCTATACCCTTTAAGCGTGAGTAGTATTACCATACCTGTGTGACATGTTTCTGAATCCTACTTTTAGACTACGTACCTGAAATCTTTGACTTGTTGTATTTCCTTTCACATTGCTTGTGGGTTTAATAAAAGCAATTTTCTTTGAGATGTACATGCTTAATGTTTCGCTTAACCATGCAGGTCAGTCTCCAGTGTTTTGTGGGCGTTCTGGAAAGCAGTTGAAGAGGCGGCATAGTAGCCAGCGGGGAATGTTACTGGATGATTGGTCAAGAATAGTCAAGAATTTGAATGTCTCATCCTCTGTGAATCAGGCTTCACGTCTTATTGATGGTAGCGAGCAGTGCTGGCAGTCTTCTGGCTCACAAGGAAAGGTAACTTGAAGCCAGAACTGGTTTATTCTGGCATACTTTCTTCTTTAAAGGATAAGTATTTACCTCTAGTAAAATGTATTTGTTTGTTACCTTCGTGTAAGACTAGAAGAGTAGTAAAAACAGATATCTGAAGTACAAAACTGTTTCTTCATAGTAAGTTTGCCTATTTTTTAAAGGTCTGCATCATTTTTCTAATTATTTCATGTGAATTATGAGGAGCTTGTGTGATTTTTGAAATACAGGGTAATTATTCTATTCTGTTATTGGTTATATGGTTACAGTTGCCTTTTCAGTATAATAACTGATAATAATTGCTCGTAACAATCACATGGATTGTATTTTACTGAAGTGAGTTTGTTGCAATATGAAAAGCACCTGTGCTCTCGTCAGCTAAAACAGTCACCAAACACTCCCTCACTTGCACAGAATCATAGAATATCTTGAGTTGGAAAGGACCCATAAGGATCATTGAGTCCAACTCCCTGCTCCTTGTAGGACTACCTAAAACTAAACCATATGACTAAGAGCGTCATCCAGATGATTCTTGAACTCTGACAGGCTTGGTGCCATGACCACTTCTCTGGGGAGCCTGTTCCAGGGACCGACCACCTTCTCAGCGAAGAACCTTTTCCTAATGTGCAACCTCAACTTCCCCTGAAGCAAGCTTCATTCCATTTCCTTGTGTCCTATCCCTGGTCACCAGAGAGGAGATCAGCACCTCTCCCTCTGCTGCCTGTCTTGAGGAAGTTGTAGATGGCAACGAGGTCTCTCCCCTCAACCTTTTCTTCTCCAATCTCAACAAACCAAGTGACCTCATAAGTCTTGCCCTCAAAGCCTTTCACCGTCTTGGTTGCCCTCCTCTGGACACACTCTAATAATTTGATGTCTTTCTTATCTTGAGGTGCCCAAAACTGCACACATACTCGAGGTGGGGCCACACTAGTGTATGTTGGGACAATTGCCTCCCTTGACTGGCTGGCTCTGCTGTGCTTGGTGCACCCCAGCACACAGTTGGTCCATTTGGCTGCCAGGGCATTCTGACACATACTCAACTTGCCATAAACCCAAACACCCCGATATCTTTCCATGGGGCTGCTCTCCAGCCTCTTGTCCCCAAGTTTGTAGGTATAAGCAGGTTTACCCTGTTCCAGGTGGAGAATGTGGCACCTGCTCTTAAATTTCATATGTTTGGTGATTGCCCAGCTCTCTAGTGTATCCATATCTCTCTGTAAGGCATCTCTACCCTTGAAGGAGTCTACAGCTGCTCCTAGTTTAGTGTCATTGGCAAACTTGCTTAATGTACATTCAACTCCTGTGTCCGGATTATTTATAAAAACATATAAGCATTGTTCCTTACTTTTATGGTTTAACAGTTTTATTGGCCTGCAGCACTGCTCTGTGGCCAGCCTAGGCACTGGGATTTGTGACTAGGCTTCTGTCCAGTGTGTTTTGATGCTCTGTTGATGGCCATGCTGAGAATATCCCCAAGTACCCTTCCTTTGGGTTGTCTATAGACTGTAACCAGTCAAAGATTTACATTATGTCCCATTTCCTGACCTCCAGTCTAGAAAGACTGCTTTCTCAGTCTTCTCAATGATGTCACGCTTGGGTGAAATAAATAATTTGCTGCAACAGTTTCTCTTGTATTTGGAGGTTGGACAGGTGAGAAGTTCCTTTGTCCAGTTCCCATGCATTGCAGCTGTTGTGTACCATTCACAAATGTTTTTGTGCTTTCTTCAAAACCAGCACACGTTTACTCTTGTTAACCATATGGTGGTCCTAACAATGCTATCTCAAAATGAAATTCTATGTGTTTCCCCTAGCACTGGATTCGCTTGGAGATTTTTCCAGATGTTCTTGTTCACAGACTAAAGATGATAGTGGACCCTGCAGACAGCAGTTACATGCCCTCTTTAGTTGTAGTTTCAGGTATGTGTATGCTCTCTGAGAAGTCTGGAAAAAAAATAAATATTTTTTTTTGTACATTCAGCAGTAGTTATTTGCCTGGTGTCAGTTAACATAGTCATCTATTTAACATGCATAGTGCCTGTTTATGAAACAAACACCATATCTTAAAATGTTTTTCTTTCCATGTTTTGTTTTCTAGGGGGGAATTCGTTAAATAACCTTATAGAGCTAAAGACAATCAATATAAATCCTACAGACACCACAGTGCCTCTTCTCAGTGATTGTACAGAAGTAAGTGAAGTTTGTGTGAGAATTACCTTTGTATGCAACAGAAAGATCTTTTGCTGCAAGAGAGGGATGAAAAGCACTGTTGAGATTATTAAAGCACGGTATTTTATTTTTCCTCTAAATTAGCACTATTTCTGGCAGTTTTTTAGTAAAGGTAATTATCCTGATAAGTTTTACCATAATCACAGTGCAACTCTATAATAGGCTTAGCAGTAAAGATATTTAAGGGTTTTTTTATATGAATCAATATACCTATGAACCAAGAAGATATCTCAATAGACTTAAATGTGGAGATGGATGTACTGTTTTGGATAGTAGTTCTGATCTTCTTCAGTAACAGCAAGGATGAATGCATAATGAATTTTTAGAAGATTGCAAGTGAAATAATTCTCAAATTAATGAGGCTATATGTTTGTCTTAAAGTATGAATTATGTAGGGCTGAAAAGCCAAATACTTAATGTTACAGATTCATTTTGCTAAGGTGACAAAATCGAGCAAAAGTTCTAATTATTTCCTATGTTTTAGAAAGTGATATAGGACCCAAAAGATGGCAATTTAGTTTTTTTTTGTTTTGTTTTTGGTTTTGTTTTGGTTTTTTTTTTCCTTAGTACCACAGGTATATAGAGATTGCAATCAAGCAGTGCAGAAGCTCTGGGATTGATTGCAAAATACATGGCCTCAGCATACTGGGACGTATACGTGCAGAGGATGAAGATTTGGCTGCAGTCCCTTTCCTTGCTTCTGATAATGAGGAAGAGGATGATGACAAAGCTAATACTGGGAGGTAGGTAACTTCAGGGGCAGGGAAATGATGAAGAACCTTAGTGAAGGCCTTCAGATTTTAAGCTTAAGGGCCATGGAATCATTTTCCATATCAAGTGTCTGTATATTCCAGTCAGGAGATTATTGAAGAAGAGTAACTTTAAGTTGAAGGGTAGTAAAGAGAAATCAATTAGTTTGTCAGAATTGTAAGTAGGTCATTTGTTGCTAAATAACTTCTTAGAGATTATCACATTGGCAAGGCAGTAGCCTTTTGTGCAGCTCTTCTGCTTCTGCAGTATACTTGGAGTTGGAAATGTTGCTAAAAACTTGATGTGTTTATATTTGGTATGTGTGTATTTACCACTGCTCAGCAAAACATTCTGGATTTTTTTTTAAGCTGTTTTTGTTTTTTAATTTGTTATAGCTGCCACCACTTAACTGTGGTGGTATAGTTTGAGTACTGAAACTGTTCCAAACTGTTAAATCAGTAAATACAGTAAAAAGGTGCCTATGCTTTAGCATGCAACTTGCTAAACTGACTTTGGTTTTTTGCCTAATATGTTCAGTCTTGTTAGGAAGAAGGCAGCAGGGCTCGAATCGGCAGCTACAATAAGAACCAAAGTTTTTGTTTGGGGACTGAATGACAAGGACCAATTGGGAGGGCTTAAAGGTTCCAAGGTATGTCTGTTGTTTTCATACTTTAGTACAAAACAGACACAGCTAAAAATAAAATCTACAAGTCTCACACAACTCAACATTCATTCAAATTTAATCAGAATTTTAAAGTTTATTACCAAAAGCTGTGAAGACTAGGCATTAATGGCTTTTTACTTTTAAGACATGTAGATGTCTGCTGGGTGGAAAATTGGAGAAAATTTTTTCTTTTGGTTGTTGTTCTGAAATCAGTTTGATTTTTAGCAACCAGTTAATAATTTGTTTTAGGTGATAGTGAACTAATTTTTCTAAAAATGTGTAGCACTATACATATTCTGTTTCTTTTGAGTTTGCATGCATGAAATGAAGATATTGGTGAACTTTTACATGTATTATTTGTACCTGGAGCTGGTGTAGCAATCAGAAAAAAAAAGTTGAATTCTAATCTTTTAATTGGTGTAACTTGATTACAATTCAGTGTAATTCAAGAGGAATTTCAGCCCTGTGTGCAGCCATTTATACATAATTTTAAAACAGAGTAAGATGGGAGGTACATGGTGAATGTTGAATCAATTTAAGATATCATTAATCTGAAAAGTATGCTAAGAGGGCATTTCTCTAATGTATGTTGTAAATAAAACGTGTACTATTGTATCCGTAGAGTGCCTTTCAAGAAACAAAAAGTTAACTGTTACTGTATCCTGTATTTTATTGGTGCATAAAGGCATCAGTGCAGAAGTGCAGATCTTAGTTCATTCTTGCTCCAAACATGTTGAAGGCAGAATTATGGCTCTGACTGAAGTGCTTCCCTCCCACCTAGAAAAGGAGAGAATTATTGGACAGTTAAATGGAAGAGGTGAAGGGATAAAAAAAAAAAAAAAAAGAAATCAGATACCTCTATAACTTGATCTAACATGAACTTACTCATTTTATCTTTGAGGTCATAACGGGTATTATTAAATTAATAAATTGATGAATTAGGATATTAATTTAAAAACTAATCTAAGACTTTTCAAATGTGCTTCGAACTTTTTTCCCCATATACTGTAATTAAGTCTTCTAGAAACTTTATCTCTTTAGCTGCATAAAAATAAATAGATAAATCCTTCCTTTTATTATATAAGGGGTTATGCCAGGTTTGAATGTATGTTGATTTTAAAACACTTGAAGATTGTTGATGTCTATTTATACATATATATAGCTTGATCAAAGACTTCTTTGTAGTAATGGAGAAAATAGGTTTCCTGGTGTCTTTTGTTTGCCTTCTCACCCCACCCCTGCCCCCTTTGAGTTAATCTCTAATCCAAATGGCTAAAGCATTTTGCTACTGAAAAACTCAGTTGTGGTTTTGTGTTCCCGTATGCTGATTTGAAGTGTATTGGTCAACACTATTACCTAGTGTTGTTGTGCCATTCTTCAAAAATGAGTTTGATTTTTTCTCAAGAAAACTTTACTAAAAGGAAAATCCTTGTTTATATCATGTTTCATTTTTTCTCAGGTTTTGTCTTTATCATTGTTTCAGTATTAAACGCTTTTTCTTGGTTTCTGTCTTTTTTGCCTGGTGTATATTAACTGGTTTGTGTGAAGTGTCTGATAGTACAGGGAGTTTCCTATGTTAAAAAAAAAAGTACCTGTTGGATTAACTGGTTTATCACTTCAGAACAGCTCTTCTTTTTAAAGTATAAAACTTTGAAGTGTGTTGTAATGATCTTTATTTCCTCTCTGCTCTAGATAAAAGTCCCTTCTTTTTCTGAAACTCTGTCTGCCTTGAATGTTGTACAAGTAGCTGGAGGATCCAAAAGCCTTTTTGCAGGTAATGTTAAGTTTAAAATAACTGTAATTATTTAAGGGCAGAAACAGATTTCTAGTTGTGAAACATTAATGATGTTTCAAACTTTTTTTTCTTCATTTCAGTGACTGTAGAGGGTAAAGTGTATGCCTGTGGAGAAGCCACAAATGGAAGGCTAGGTTTAGGAATATCTAGTGGAACTGTGCCTATTCCCCGCCAGATTACAGCTCTCAGTAACTATGTGGTAAAGAAGGTTGCAGTTCACTCAGGTACCGACTATTGCTATTCTTATATATATAGACATAACATATTAAACCTGAAAATAGTTGCTTTGCAATTTTGTTGGGTGCTGTGATGCACCAGCATATCTGATATTTTAATTTTTTTTTTTAATAAATACAGGTTATTAAATACAGCGGGGTGGATAAAATGTCTGATTATATCTAATGGTTCTGTTATCAAAATCTATGAATTTAGACCATACACAGTTTCTTACTTGCTGGAAGTTAAATTTGGTATCTTCTGAATATTTTTTTCATTCTGATCCACAGTGTTTTCATTTTTGTTTTTGTTTTTTCTTGCAGCATTGAAAAAGTAAATTGAGTGGTTTTTATTATATTTCTTTTAAATATGCCAGGAAACCTACTCTCACAGAAGTTTTGTGTTTTAAATTAAATCACATAAAAACTCTGAAGAAAATAAGTAATGTGTATTAGCTTGAAAGGCTTGTACAGTTACATTGTAGAAGTACAGCAGTGTCAATTCTCTGAGATTTTTGCTAGACCTACTGCCTGCTTGAAAACTAGAAAATTTAAATTTATGTTTACTCTTTTAGGTGGCCGGCATGCTATGGCATTAACTGTTGATGGAAAGGTATTTTCATGGGGTGAAGGAGATGATGGAAAACTTGGTCACTTCAGTCGAATGTAAGGATAACAAATTTGTCTGTATTTCAGTAAGAGAACACTTGTGTTGCATGTTTCAACATGGCTGACCACCGCTGTTGACCGTGACAGGATTTTTAATACAATAGGAATAAAAAATTGTGTTGTGACAAGAAATATATATATATATTTTTTTACAGCAGTGTATGTCAATTTGTGGTGCAGCATTTGTAGCAGTCTTCAGTCATTTAAAAAGGCATTCGATTAATATAATAATTGGAAACATACTTAGTGATTAAAGTCTTTAATAGTGTTTTTGAATGTCACTGGTGGACACACTTTTGGACATAGAGGTTTTGGTTACTTTTATAAGGTAAGGTTTATAGAGGTGCATTGAGGTTTAAAACCATGGCAGTTTTACATTTGTGAGCTGTAACACTTTGTAATGTAAGCCTGGCAGAGTATTTTGTAGTCCTTTTCTTTAGGCTTCTGTTCATGAACTTGTTAGCCAGAAATAAATTTCTTATGCTTTTCAGTAGTACATAGTGTAATCCTCCACAGGACAGCTTTGAGGAAAATCTGAATTGTCTCAGGATTTTATTTCTTTTTTTTTTTATGCACCACAGAACAATGTTTGGGGGGGAAAAAAAAAAAAAAGCATAACCCATGGGGAAATCTTTTATTCTGATACATTTTGAAGACCTGTTCAGAATACATAAAAAAAAATACAGTGCCCAACTCAGATGGTTAATATATGACAACAAATAAATGTTCTTAGCGGTATGTGTGTCAGATAGATGAGAAGGGAAGGCCAGATTAGAGCAGTATTGTTGCTTATTGTTCAACTGCCTTATGTTTTCTGTAATTTTGTTAGAAGTGAGACTTGGAACTCTCAGGCATATCATGGGGGCAAATTTTATAAAACCTTAACAGTGGCTCTGCTACACGGTTGATACTAGAAAACCTTGAGTTTGAAACTCTTCCACGAGTTTAGAGAATACTGTACCCATATGAATAGTAAAAGTTTCCAGTACTGTCATAGAAGCTGAACAATAAATTTCAGTTCTACTTTCTCTCTCATAAAAGCAAAGCTGGGATGGGAGTGTAATCTCTGAATCTTACTATCTGGCTCTGTGTCCACAGGGTGGAGAAATAATTACTCATAACAAATTGCTCAACTTAGGGCAATGACAGGATATCAGTTTTCACTTTATGCCCTTTTATTTGATTCATCACTTAGGTGACAGAGCCAAAACAGTGAAGTTTTGCAGTGTATACATAAAATAGTTCTTTAAATAAACTTTGAAGTACAGTAAAATAGTGTAAACTTTAGAGTTATGGTGCTACTGAAGAGTACGTCTTGGAATCATAATGTTGCATCTTATTTTATCTTTAGGTTACTGTTAGTTTATTACACAATTTTTTTTATTACAAAGGTTGGAGTATATTGTATAACTCTTTCATAACTAACACAATTAATTTTGTACTCATTTTCTCTAGGAACTGTGATAAACCCAGATTGATAGAGGCATTGAAAACCAAACGCATCCGTGATATTGCTTGTGGCAGTTCCCACAGTGCTGCCATTACCTCTAGTGGTGAGCTGTATACGTGGGGTCTTGGAGAATATGGAAGACTAGGACATGGAGATAATACCACTCAGCTGAAGCCTAAGATGGTAAAATAAATGTTTCTTGTCTCTGATGAAATGTGAATGTGTTTGCTTAATAAATGATAAAATAAAGATACAGTAAAGCCAGAACCCATGAAATCAGTATGAAGACATCATTTTGGAATGATGTAGTTTAGGTTTTGGTACATATACCTCTAATAACAGGCAAGCTATTTCAGAAAGGCCAAAGAAATCCGGTTTCTTTCTTTTTCTTGGGAAGCGATGCAGAATGGCTAGTGCTGTTTTGAACATTGATGTCCTGTGTAGGGGGAAGCTGCTACTGTCATTGAGTGATGTTGGATCCTGAGTGAGCAAGGCTTGATAACCCTTTGCTAAATGGGATGCTCAGGCTGGGTACAATCAACAAAATCATAAGAGCTTGAAAATGTCTGTAAGGTTTTAAAACACAATTTCTTTGAAATGTCGTGTTTACTTTCGCTGTTTTTGTAGGTTAAAGTGCTCCTTGGCCACAGAGTCATTCAGGTTGCTTGTGGAAGCAGAGATGCTCAGACTCTTGCTTTGACAGATGAAGGTAGGAATATCTTGTTCCAGAAGCTTTCTAACACATGTAAATACTGTGATCATTGTTTGACCTGCAGTTTGGTGTTTGTTAGGTTTGGTGTTTTCTTGGGGTGATGGTGACTTTGGAAAACTGGGCCGAGGAGGAAGTGAAGGATGCAACATTCCTCAGAACATTGAAAGACTGAACGGCCAAGGTGTTTGTCAGATTGAGTGTGGTGCACAGTTCTCATTGGCACTGACCAAGTCAGGAGTGGTATGGACATGGTATGTTACATTTGTCAGAAAATATTAACAAAGCAGTTGCTAAGTATGTATTGTATTTATTGCTGTTTGACTGTCTCAGCTCCATCTGTGCCTTACCTGTGTGCTTTGTCTTTTAAGTTGGCAGCTCCTCAAGACAAGCTGTGATCAGTTCCAATTAATCTAACGCTGTGTCCTGTAGCATGCTCAGTTATGTATTGTACTCTGTTAGGATGCCTGGGTCTTACTGAACTAGTGGAGGAAGGGGAAGATCATTCACTCTCTTGGGAGCAATGGAACATGTAAAGGAATGTTAATTCAAGACCTTGGAGTGGAGTGGGAAAAAGAGAACCCGAGAATCTTAGTTTGGATTATATAGCGTACAGCTAAAGCAGACTGAGACAGTAAGGATGTAGTAGAGTAAGGAAGTACGCTAAAGTTCAGAGGAGATGGGAAGAACTTCCTTGGAAACACAAGGTCTCTGCAGAGCTCAATGCTGCTCAGAAGGCCACCAAGCTGTCAGTAATGATGCCTCAAAGCAAGAAATGGTGAGAGGTGATCACTGAGAGTTATTCAGAAATTGTATTTTTCATCTGTTTATCTGCTCGCTTCTGCTTTGTTTTGAATACAAGCCTGGCTTTTTTGAATTCATAAATCTTTCTGTAAAAATTGAGAGCTTACTGTATGGCAGATCAACTTCAGACCTCTAACCAGATCAAGATCGTACCCCATTCTTGTGAAATAAGACTGACCTGTTTGATGTACATCAAAGCTAAGACGACTTAAAATGGGCATTTTTATTTTATTATGTCAGCAATTGATGAACAATAGGATGAGAAGTCCACAAAACTGCCATTTTTATAAGCTACTTCTACTTTTGAGAATAGAAGCGCTTTTGGTAGAGGTGTCATTTCTCAGGGTGGCCACTGTCTCTCTCACTTCTCCCCCCCCGCCTTTTAAATACTTTTTTTTTTTTTCCTGTAGTGATGAAAGGTGTAAGAGGAAAGGGAATTTTGGAGTCTAAGAACTCTTTGCAAAATTCTTGTTCATTCCTTCCTTCCTCTGCTTTCTCTTAACACTGTACATCTAGTCATAAAATCTACAGCTATTTCATGACACTACAGGACTGCAAGGAGATTTTTTTGGGTCTGTTTCAGCTGTGCATGTCTGCAGTTTAGGATGGCTGAGTTGCTTCTAAACTTGTATCTGCTTGAATTTGTACTGATTTGAAGGAAAGCTCCCAACTTCTGTGTTAGTACTATTGCCTACCTAAAGTTATACATATAACATTTGCCTCCAGCATACCATAAACTTTGAGAAGAATTGGTGTTCATCATGGTGAGCAGCAGAACTGAGTGAATGATTACTAAAAACACAGTGGAAGAAATCTCAGGGTTTTTTTCTTCTTTACTGATGTTCTTAGAGGCCTTTTAAGGTGTTTACGTTACTTTTGCATATGGTATATTTTTAGTGCAGTTTGTGTGTAACAGTTTTAGAATAATTTAAATTATGGAGGCTTGAGGACCTATATTGAGAACTGAAACAGTGTGAAGAAACTCAGCTCTGAAAAGGTGTTAGTTCCTGTATTTTTTTTCATGTGAGAATACTTGTCCAAGGGTCTGTTATTGTTAGATTTATCCTCAGTAGTATAAATCTGTCCCAGTCTGTCAGAACACATCAATTTTGTAGGTATTCATAATTGCAGGGTGTCTGCAACGGAGGAAATGCAATGTAATCATAGCTGCCCTACGCAGAAAAAAATAGTCATTAAGTGATGCCTGTTCTATACAGAGGTGAAAAGTTATGGAGTCACAGAACTGCAGTTGTCCTCATTTTTAGGCCTTTGTAATTCAGATTTGAAGAATTTGCTAGTTGGTGCTTGCGTTTAATCCCAGTGATAAATGAAGTATTTTGGTTCAGGAAGCTACCTTGACAGAGGAATGTGTAAACAATAGAATGGTCTTGAATTTTACGTTTGCTATCTGTTGCAGGGGTAAGGGCGACTATTTCAGGCTAGGCCATGGCACAGATGTACATGTACGAAAGCCACAAGTTGTGGAAGGACTGAGGGGTAAAAAGATTGTGCACGTGGCTGTAGGCGCACTCCATTGTCTAGCGGTTACCGACACTGGGCAGGTATGTTGTGCATCTTCCTCCTTTCCCCTTTTTCCGTGATCCAGAAAGGAATAAACTAAACTGTTGAGGAAGATGAGTGTAATAGCATCGGTGCTGATTAAGTGGAATAAAAATTTCTAATTACATTTATTTGCTTTTAATTCTTGAATAAATATAAGCATGATTGTAATTTAAAATATATTAGCTTTCACATTATTATTATGGACTTTAAATGTTCTTGTTGTAGTAGCTTTTGTAGTATTTTCGTAGTTTATGTATTATCTGCATGATCAGTTTCCTGCTTCTTGCTCTTGATATGCAGAAGCAGTCATAGTATTCTGGATAGATTTTTCTGCTGTGATCCAGCATTATCATTATCATAGTATTGGTTCAGATCTCCAGTGTAATTACTATGCCGCTAATTCTTCTAATTTACTGTTCACTGTGAACATTGAATAATTTATGAATCAACTGATGAGTTATGAATTGGCAAGAATTTATGAGTCATTTGATAAAATGCCGCTTTAATTTCTTTCTCCTTTTTTTAGTGTATGATAATGCCTGCATTATTTAATAGGGGGAAAAGAAGTCATGGGAATAGGTTCTCTGAAGTGTTCTAGATTAATAGTACAAACCACTAATACTCCTTTGTAGGAATTTTTAAGAAAATAATTAAATGAGGCAACCAGTAAAGCAAAGTAACATGTGGAAATGTTTACTGGCAGGTTTATGCTTGGGGTGACAATGACCATGGGCAACAAGGCAATGGAACTACTACTGTCAATAGAAAGCCCACACTTGTCCAGGGCTTGGAAGGCCAGAAAATCACCCGGGTTGCTTGTGGGTCTTCCCACAGTGTGGCGTGGACAACAGTGGATGTAGCTACACCATCTGTTCATGAACCAGTACTTTTCCAAACAGCGAGGGACCCTTTAGGTGCTTCTTATCTTGGTTGGTATTTATTGCCTTATGCTGGGTTTTTTATGCCTTGGGAGTGTTAGTTGTGTGTGTGGTTTAATAGGTGATAGTGCAAAAAGAAAACTGTCTTTAAAGTACCACAAAACAACAACAAAACCCATACACGCCTCTAAAAATCCCCCAACAAAACCTCTTCCTGAAAGTGGAAGTTGTAAGGGACTTGTTCAGAAGTAGCATTAGTTTGAACTTTTGTTGTTCTGCAGGAAATTAAAATGCAACATGCTTTATCAAATACCCCAAAGACTTAGTTTTTAATATGGGATAGAGCTTTATGGAGGTAATGGTAGATGGATGCCGCTGTAATATTGGTCATCTTCTATGTTACCTCTTGCTGTAATTCTTGATGCTACTGTTATCTTTTGTTTCTAAGGTAGGTGGCTTAAGAATTAGGGAGGCAAAACAGCAATGTTTTGTGTTGAATATAAAAGCACCAAACAGTTTGCTAATTAAGCTTTTTCATGAACAAGGCAATGTATTTAAAAAAGAGCAAGAACTACGTATATAGAATATTTTATTAGTATTTTTAAGAGTACCTAATAAATATTCTTGCTAGTTGAGAAGTTTCTGTGTAAATAAAACTTGGTTTAGAGGCTGATCACCAAAATATTTATATCTGTATTACCTTAATCTTCATGAGCAAGTAACAAGGTGGAACACTGTTTCACGAAAGCCCTTGCTGCAAAGCTTTGGTATGGACTTTAGTGTTGTAACGATAGACAATGCTCTTTAAGAATCTACTGCAGAGTTAGTTGTACAGCCATTTTTCTGACTTAACTGGAACTGATTTATCTAATATCTTGTTATGTAGTACACCATTAAGAAATGCTCGCCTTCTCTTTTTTTTTTTTTTTTTTCTCCCCCTCACTCCAGGTGTTCCTTCAGATGCAGATTCTTCTGCTGCCAGTAACAAAATTAGTGGAGCAAACAGTTCCAAGCCGAATCGCCCTTCCCTCGCTAAGATTCTCCTGTCGCTTGATGGGAATGTTGCCAAACAGCAGGCATTATCCCATATACTGATGGCATTACAAATCATGTATGCCAGGTAGGCATGCAAACGTTCTTGTCTTTTGCAGAGCAAAAGATGATACAGCTTACCATCTCTTGAGTCAGGAGTAAATTGTTTCACAAGTTTGGACTCCTCAGGATAGGCTGAAGCTTCATTTAAATTTTCTTTTGGTGGTGGTGTTAGCTTTATGTTGTTATGCTTTCTTTACAGAAGCTCCCAGTGCCTGGGGAAAAAAATAATGTTTGTTTAAGAATGCACAAGTAAATCATGTAAAAGGAGTATAAGAAAATAATGATAGATGATGTGGAGGGAGCAGTAAGGGGCAGGGTGGAAAGAACAATGAAACTTAAGAGCACCCTCTTTGGTTTTGGTAGAGAGCAGAGTATTTGTGCTAAAATTTATGAAGAGGAACTCATGTAAAATTGTTGCCTTAAGCATCAGGCCCACAGGAGAATGTGGAAATGATAAACTACTCTGTAAATTCCAGAGCTTGGAAACCTTCCCTTGTTTTATTAACACAAGCTAATAGCATTTTTTCTAAGTCCAACAAGGCATTATAATTAGGTTTATGTTTCATCTGTCCTAAATGATTTCAGGGATGCAGTTGTTGGAGCATTGATGCCTGCAAGTATGATTGCACCAGTAGAATGTCCCTCTTCATCACCAGCCCCTCCATCAGATGTTACTTCTACAGGAAGCCCTGCAAATGGAGATGAGTGCGTGCTTGTGGGAGATATAGAAGAGAGGCTGAGCCCAAACCCATGGCAGGACAGGAGAGGGGAGGTAACGTGTCAAATGAATTTTTCCAACAGTGTTTAACAGTTAAGCTGAAAAATATTGTCCCATTTAGTTTGATAATAGCAGAGATTAAACGGTTCTCTAATTTCAGGAGTGGGTACTCTGCATATGTCAGATTTGGAAAAAATAGAATGTTAGTGTGAACTTTGAGAACACACTGTCATTTAAATGCAATTGTGATGATTCCTAGTAGTATTTGAGAGTTAACATGAAAATATTAACCATTTGACCAGATATTAAATTCATTTTACAGAAGTGATCTTTAAAAAGAAAAAAACAACTCAATGCTAAGGGAATATTTGACAATTATTTAATGAAATGTAATTGTAAACTTATATCTACTTAGGTAGACAGGAGGACCTGAATGGAATTCTACTCTCTTGATTCCCAACTGCTAATAGAAGCAGAAAAAAGAAAAGGCTTCCTACTGAAGAGTTTTTTCTCTTTAACAACCTATTAATTTGACATGTATTGTTAGGGCTTTTCTTCTACATTGTAGACTTTTCTGCAGGCACTGATGTTTTTAATGTACGTTTTTGTAGCAGAAGTTATTGCAGTGGGTGTTGGCTGGTTTGCCGTACTGGGAGCATCAAAGCTAAAAATACAGGGAGCAAATCTGTTGGGTTTGAATTTATGGCTATTTTTAAATTGCTGCTGTATTTGAATGTAAGCCCTTCTAATAAATAATTAGACTCGTAAAGTTTTTACGGTATCTTGCTGCAGCTTTTGTTCATTATTACTTGTTTTGGCTAGGTTGCTTCTTCAGAAGATGCTGTGACACCGTCTGCTGTAACTCCCTCAGCTGCTGCTGCCTCTTCCCGTCCTTTCATTCCAGTCACAGATGATCCCGGAGCTGCCAGTATCATTGCAGAAACCATGACAAAAACCAAAGAAGTAATTTTATCAATACCTTCCCTAAAACTTAAGTCCTTACCAAGCTTTTATCAATCCTTTTTTTTTATTTTTGTGCTTTTAAAGTTATTCTATACATCATTGCATTTTTTTAAAATCTATCCAAAGATAGAGGGCTTATTTATTTATTTATTTACGGTCCAAAATTGAAGGAGGTTAGTTTTAGGAAAGCTTTTTTCATTTGAGAAATGGGTTTAACAGTAGGTTAATTTTGGGGTCATATAATCCCAAGTTTACTAATTGTGTTTTAAACTACCTTTGAACTTCTCTAGACAAGTCAACTTGTTCAGATTTAGTGAAACACTTCTTTCATCTTTGCTGTCTAAATATTTCTGCAATTTGTTTTGTAGGACGTAGAAAGTCAAAGTAAAGTATCTGGCCCAGAACCACAGTACTTGGATGAGTTTACTAGTCTCTTAGTACCAGATGACACACGAGTCATGGTTGACCTGCTAAAGCTTGCTGTGTCCAACCGAGCGGGTGAAAAGGGAAGAGATGTTCTTTCGGCTGTGCTGTCTGGTATGGGCACAGCTTACCCACAGGTCAGGTTTTGTTTCTGTTGCATTTTAACTATGTCCTTTTTATTAGTAGCTTACTAGAATGTTTTCTTGTATTTGAAGTGCAGCTCAACATCCTGAGAAACTTAATAGACATGAAAATTTGACTTAAATGCATGTGAACATTAATTATTTTAACAGAATATTACATGAATATATGCATATGCTACAAATGTCAGTGATAGACTTTTTCCTTGCTTTGTCATACTGCAATCAGACATTAAAATAGAAAATTAATGAACTATATCTGTGTATTGGACAAGTGGCTGCGCTTACTGGAATGAAGCTACATTAAAGCAAGCTCTGTTTCCTGGATCTGTGGTATCTTAGTTTAAAAAAATCCATGTTGGTTTTGTTTTGGATCCAAGTTTATTTCTCAAATTGATGCAGTCATTATTGCTAGATAAAAATGCTGTTAATATATTGTTAATGATACAGTAATTCTTCATTCTTAAAATTTACATTTGATGCATTAAAGTTACTAATTTTTTCTGAAGTACTGATTGGTGTGAGGTTTCTTTGGACAACAGACAAACAGAATTAATAAATGCTGTAATACTGGATACCAACAGCTTTATGAAAGAACGTTGCAATTCATAAATTATTTATAACATTTCTGCTTAGAGTAGTGAACTGAAGTCGCTTCATGTTTCTTGTAGCTTTACTCTTCAAATATTTTTTTCTAATGAGTATCAATGCATTTCTTTTAAGATGCACATATGATGTAGTTAATTTATGGCTTTGCACTGCTTGAAGACTGGTTTGAAACATCAGAAGCAAAGAAACATCAGAACATACAAGGCTGATTTTTGTATTCTTTTATTAAACTTGGCTTCACTAACCAAAAAGATGAATAATGACTTTCTAAGGAGTGTGCACTGAATTGAGAGAATTTTATAATTTTTTACCTCAATTGTCAAAATATTTATTTGAAACTGCTCTTTAAAAATGAGTACTATTGGAATTTTCTAAGCAGTATTTTGCAATATTACATACTGGTTACATATTTAGAATAGAATAGACTGTTTCAGTTGGAAGGGACCTGCAATGATCATCTAGTCCCACTGCCTGACCACTTCAGGGCTGACCAAAAGTTAGAGCACGTTACTAAGGGCATGGTCCAAATGCCTCTTAAACACTGATGGGCTTGGGGCATTGACCACCTCTCCAGGAAGCCTGTGCCAGGGTTTGACCACCCTCTCGGTGAAGAAATGCTTCCTAATGCCCAGTCTGAACCTCCCCTGGTGCAGGTTGGAGCCGTTCCCACACGTCCTGTCCCTGGATCCCAGGGAGAAGAGCTCAGCACCTCCCTCTCCACTTCCCCTTCTCAGGAAGCTGTAGAGAGGAGTGAGGTCGTCCTCGGCCTCCTTCTCTCCAAACTAGACAAGCCCAAAGTCCTCAGCCGCTCCTCAGGGGACATTCCTTCCAGCCCTTTCACCAGCTCTGTTGTCATCCTCTGGATGCATTCAAGTACCTTTAACATCCTCCTTAAATGGTGGGGCCCAGAACTGCATGCAGTACTCAAGGTGAGGTCACGCCAACACTGAGTACAGCAGGAGATTTACACCTTTCATTAATCTCTTGGCCTATGCTTTACAGTTTAGATTTTACAGGGTTCTTTTTTTCTGTAAGGGAAAACAATTACTTGTGTTGTCATTTACTTACTGGAAAGTTATGTTGTTTGGCTTCTAGTTGTACGAGTTTTTCTTGCTTTTACAATGCCAAAAAAGAGTGTTTTTTAATGAATATGATGGTTTATGAATCAGAATTCAGAAAACAAGTGTAGTTATTTATTTAAGATTTGGGAAGAATGGTAGTTGGCTTGGATTTTTTGGATTAATTAAACTTACTTTTCATAAAGTGTATATTTTTCTTAGGTTGCTGATATGTTGTTGGAGCTGTGTGTCACTGAACTAGAAGATGTGGCAACTGATTCACAAAGTGGTCGCCTCTCTTCACAACCAGTCGTGGTAGAAAGCAGCCATCCATATACTGATGATACATCTTCAAGTGGCACAGTTAAAATACCAGGTATAGAATTCTTCAAGTTACGTTACTAAATTTCTGCTAATTTTCAAGCCTGCATGCGTAAAATTTTTCCTTAGCTTGCAAAACTGGGTATTGAACTTTTAAAGCCATGTTACGTGTCCTGTTGCTATAATAAAGTATTTCTTGAAACACATACTGCATGAACTTCTCGATTCTCTGAAATATGCATTTTTGGGGTCGCTGTACCTGCAGCTGTATATCATTGCTGTTTTCCGTTCAGTTACGAAGCTGAGAAGGACTGAGTCTTTTTCAGGGTCAGTAATTGAACACCTGTCTTCTAGTCTTGAGCATTAGGGAAATACTCTTTTGTTTTAATGCTGTCTTTTCATTTAGTGCTTCCTTCAGTATGTAATCTAGTACTTATCTAAAGGTACAGGCAACAAAGAGCTATTTGACTTAACTGTAAATAGACATTTTTTGTCTGTTGCAACTTTAGTTTGGAATGTTCTGAAGATAGTCTTCTGTCTGCTAGCCCCTACTCACATAGGCTTGTTATGATGTAAGCCTTTCAAAGAGATTACAGACAAATAATGTCGTTAAACCAAAGGAAGTTGTTTTTATTAATGAGCACTATGGCTTCCGAACAACTGTGTGTGATTTTTCTGTGGATTTCTAAAATACTGCATTTGTTTGTGGTATCGATTGCTCTGTAGAAATGTGTAAACTCTTTGTTGCTGTTTAGGTGCTGAGGGACTGAGGGTAGAATTTGATCGCCAGTGTTCTACAGAGCGGCGTCATGATCCGCTCACCATAATGGATGGTGTCAACAGAATTGTTTCCGTCCGATCAGGTTATGAGAACTAGTGCTTTTCAAAAATGTCCTGTGTGATTTACTGTTCAATGCTGAATGAAATGTACCACTCTATGACTGACTTATTGTGAGGGATATGCCAATAAAGAAAGAGGAACTATTCATACTCTGTTTTAAACGAAAAAAGATGTAGGATCTAGTCACAGACATATAAGTGATTTTGCATCTTTTAATACAGAGAATCTTGTGGACGAGCATGTTGTCATGCTCTTCCTAAGAGCAGTTAGAGTGTTTAAAAAAAAAAAAATAAAAAATCAGTGCTTAGCACCCCTGCCAACATGTGTGAATTTCTGTATAATCAAAGTCTATTTTAACAAACTGGAACACTATTGGAAAAGGATACTTCTTTTGTTAGCTTTTTTGCTTTTTCAAGTAATACTTAGAGAAATTTGAGCTTTCATACAGTCAAGACAAATGCTCTTCTGCTGTCGAATGCCCAAAATCATATCTAGGCGCTCTCTTTCTGTTTTCTACTCTGGCCTATGTACATGACGCTACATGAAATCTTCACATCTTTTATCCTGTTATCTCTGATTTCAATTTTAAGCACTATTAATTTGCAGTAGTTTTTAAAGGAATATTTTTAATCTCATCAAATTTTACATTGAACCTACCCATACGTTACATCATGTGCAAAGGTCTGGGTAGTTACTGCCTCTGCTTAACATTTCTGAGCAGTCATGACGTGGGCTTTTATTGTTGACCAGTTTTTCCCCAAACTGTTTCAGATGTGCATGTGTTTCATTACCGAGATATTTCCGATTGGATTCCTAGTTGGAAAAAACTGTAAAGCTTAATTTAATGTATATGTTGTTACATTTTTTTGTAATACGAAAAGATAATTTGAAAATAGGGCAGTGGATTTTAGTAAGATCTCATAATTGTCTTTTGAATTTGGTATTAAAAGTACTGTGGGTATCTGGTAGCAGTGGTGATTGAGCTGTTTAAGACTTTTAAGTTTTGTTAGTGTAACATTGTTATAGTTATGTTCATGTGCTTCACATAGCTTTTTCTTCTTGAATGCATTTATGTGATGTTTCTAATATATAACCATGGAGGGAAGTTGCTATTGATGAGTGGCTTGCATTGGCTCAACAGTGTAGATGAATATGTTCCTATTACCTACTGTAACAGGTCGGGAGTGGTCAGACTGGTCTAGTGAATTGCGAATTCCAGGGGATGAATTAAAGTGGAAGTTCATCAGTGATGGCTCTGTGAATGGATGGGGATGGCGATTCACTGTATACCCTATCATGCCAGCTGCAGGTAAGATATTTTGTATGATGTTTACAGACAGGCAGAGAGTAGATTCACTTGTCTGTTTTTTACAGTTGCATTTAGTGCATGATATTTACATGCCAAAGTTCAATAATTCATTTACATTTGTACGAAGAAAATATTTTCATTTATACTTAAGAAACATTTTTAACAAAGTCCTGAGAGGTGCACTTGTGCATAGGGAAGAGAGAAAAGTATTTTGCAATCGCTCTAGTTTGCCTCTTCATCAGTGAGGAGAGAATACTTTTGAGGCACAGTTCATCTGAGATTCTTTTGGTTTGGAACTAGGTGAATTATGTCATGAAAGTACTTCTTTATTCCAATCCTTTCAACGGGAGGTGGAATGGACCAACTCAGATGCAGAGCAGCACTTTAGACTGCTGTGTTTGGTCAGCTGAATTGTGCCTACGTTCTATTCCTATTTCAGTCTGAGGACAAATCTTCCACAGCTTTTTTTTGTTTGTTTGTTTTTCATTTTTATTTCTTGCAGGTCCTAAAGACCTTCTCTCAGATCGTTGCATTCTTTCATGTCCCTCAATGGATTTGGTTACATGTTTGTTGGATTTTCGCTTAAATTTTGCTTCCAACAGGAGTATAGTTCCTCGCTTGGCAGCTTCTCTTGCAGCTTGTGCTCAACTGAGTGCCTTAGGTAGGTCTAGTCTTAAAATTAAGTCTATTTGTTTGAAATTAAAATGATTGTTTTAAGTAATCATGTTCTTTGTGTGCTCATATTTCGTTAGCTGCTGGCCACAGAATGTGGGCCTTGCAAAGACTACGGAAACTGCTCACAACAGAGTTTGGCCAGTCTATTAACATCAACCGGATTCTAGGGGATAATGATGGAGAAACACGAGCTTTGGTAAGAAGGCAGTGATGCTTGCTTCTTCATGTTTTTCGCATTAAGATGTATGTGAAGCATTAAAATACTAGCCCTGATGTACACAATTTTTGCTGTTAATGGCAAAAGAGGAAATGTGCAAATGAACAGACTTCTTGCACGGGTCTGCAAGTCTGTAAAGACCATTTTAGAAAAAAATGGCTAATTCCAATACTATATACATGTGGTTTTGGAATTGCCAAAAAGTGATAGAAATAATTTTGTGATAGGAAATGGATGGAAATGATAGTTCGCATAACTAACAGTAGTTTGGGAAGTTATTAATGTTTTGTCGTGGTCATCTAAATAATGTACTTTTTGTACTACATACAGTAAGACTAACTTTCTAGTTCTGTGGTTTGTCTATAGAGTTTCACAGGGAGTGCTTTAGCTGCTTTGGTTAAAGGTCTTCCAGAAGCTTTGCAGCGACAGTTTGATTATGAAGACCCCATTGTAAGAGGTGGCAAACAATTGCTCCACAGCCCTTTCTTTAAGGTAATGGTGTACAATCAGCAAAGAATTTATTAGTATAGTTCTGGATTTTTTTGTGAGATGTGGTAACTCACTTAGTCCTATATCAGAAACATCTTCTGAGAAAATCAGAATACTGCTTCTAAAAGGAGAATCAAATACACAAATAAAGAGTATGGACCACCTAGCTAGGCAGAGGTAGGTAGGTCAGAAAAACATCTTGAAAGTACAGTAGACTACACTTATTAAAAAGTGATTTTTGAGTTGTCCTAATAGGAGTGTTGTGTATTTTTAGTTACTTAAGTTCTCTGAAGGTTTTATTTACATCTAGTTGGAACAAATAAGAATGCCTTAAAAAGAAGGCTATTTGAAGTAAAAACTAACAAGCTGAGGAAGTCTAGAGAAGAGAAACAAGAATAAAAGGCTGAAAAAGCCTCCCATGCAGTAAAAGCTAAACTAAGAGGACTTATGTATCTTAAGGAAAAGAAATGCTGGAAGTATGTAAAAGTTTATATGGGGGAAGAACTAATCCATTGTTCACAATCTTCATCAGTAACATTTATTTGAAGTTGAATCACATTGAAAATCAATTGAAAATTGATTTAATTGTAGGAAGGCAACTTAATTTAGAAATGGAAATTAAAAAGTTCAGCACATGGTATTTGATGTGGAAAAGTTAATGTAGGACTGTTTTTCACATAGAGTCCAGAAATTGTCACAAACCGAATTAGGAAATTAGATAGATAACCATATGAGAGAATGTGGGTACGCTTGATGCTACCCCATCAGTGAGGGTAATGAAGATGACTTTTTAATGTCCCTTGCACTTTATATATCTCTGAGACTATGTTCAGGCCTTAGTGGTCTATGACCTATTCAGCTACCTCAGATGCATATTACTTTTTATTACACATTTTTGATACACCTCTAAAATGTTTTTGATTGTCTGCAGGTGCTTGTGGCTCTTGCTTGTGATCTAGAGTTGGACACTCTCCCTTGCTGTGCAGAGACGCACAAATGGGCCTGGTTCCGGAGATACTGTATGGCCTCCAGGGTTGCTGTGGCTCTTGATAAAAGAACACCATTACCTCGCCTTTTCCTTGATGAGGTACTGCAGGAATATTTTAAATGGTTCATGGAACATATGAAAGTGTTTATTTTAAAAAGATATATGGAGTGGGAAGTTTTTCATGTCAGCTGTGATAGGAGTAACTTGATAGATGGAGTAATGGTTTTTAATCCAAAATATTTTTCAGGTGGCAAAGAAAATCCGAGAATTAATGGCAGATAATGAAAATATGGATGTTCTTCATGAGTGCCATGATGTCTTTAAGAGAGAACAGGATGAGCAGCTTGTCCAATGGATGAATAGGTTATTTCTTTCAACTGTCATTGGTCTTGTGTTGTACAAGGATAAGCTGCACTTTTTTGTGACTTCTTAAAAGCACTTTTAAAATTTTGTGCTTTTTTGCATTTTCTGCAGACGACCCGATGATTGGACACTTTCAGCTGGAGGCAGTGGAACTATTTATGGTTGGGGTCATAATCACAGAGGACAACTTGGTGGGATTGAAGGGGCAAAAGTCAAAGTCCCAACTCCATGTGAAGCTCTTGCTACCCTTAGACCGGTGCAATTAATTGGTGGTGAACAGACTCTGTTTGCAGTGACTGCTGATGGGAAAGTAAGGATACAACAAATGGTTGTTTGTTTGAGTCCCTTGAAAAATTTCATCCTTGGTCAGAATGGATTTGGCTAAATAAAAAAATAATGTGCGTAGCATAGGTGATTTATGATGATTTTTTTTTTTTTTNCTATAGCAACTCTGCCAGTGCAATCTAGGAATTTGATGTACTATAGCATTAAGTGCATGAAACAAGACATGTTATCTTAGTTCTTAATTCAAATCTGTGATCAGATATTGGAAAACAAAGCTGAATACAAGTAATGTGCTCAGAGTCCCGTAAAACAGGACAGACAGTAAAATGTGACGGTGATTATGTCTCTCTGACAGGGAAGAGTTGTAATTGGAATCTGAGATTGTTCACAGTTGGTTAAATGCCTGTAAGTTAGATATTGTGGGATCTAATTTGCAGATGCTTAAATCCTGAGTGAAAAGGAATACTATGCAGAGATTTAGTGTAAGGTGTACGAGGGAAAAAATCAGTTCACAAGGCTGAAAAAGTCTTTATTTTGATACAGACGGCAGCTTTGTGTTAATTTTAGCTAGAGCTTTGTGTAACAGTTACATTAATCTAGTGAGATACTTCAGTGATTCTGTCCTCAGCAGTCAGTATCATCCTTGTTAATCATTCGCAGAAGGATAAGGGACAGATTAATGACATTGCTTGACATCATTCTGTTGAGAGAAATCACTTTCAGATAGACAAAATGAAAGTGAAAAGCAGTACTTAAAACTGTATTTATGGGACACGAAGGGAAGAAGCAATTGTGTTTGGGTATGTATATTCCCCAGAAGAAGGAAAATTACGATAGTGCTGCTTGAAAGAGACCTATAGATGATAGATGCTTTTGTAACATTATCATGCAAAGCTATGGTTTCTTGATACTTTTACAAAATCAGCCTTAGGATTTAAAATTAAATCAATTGTCAGTGACAGTTCATATTGACTTAAATGTAGCCATATTTTTCACAATTTTTTTGTCAAATATTTCAAAATATTTCTTCTTTTCCAGAAGAAGGTATAGAGGCATGTAAGAAACTTTTCTCATGCTTGCCTTTAACTGTATTCTAGTATACATTAATTAAGAATTCTTCTCTACAGCTCTAGTGAATGCTCTTCAAGAGGCAAACATAATTAAATTTTGTTCTTCACTTTAAAGTTGTATGCCACTGGATACGGAGCAGGTGGTAGGCTTGGAATTGGAGGAACAGAATCAGTTTCTACTCCAACTTTACTGGAATCCATTCAACATGTCTTTATAAAGAAAGTTGCGGTGAACTCAGGAGGAAAGCACTGTTTGGCATTGTCTTCTGAGGGAGAAGTTTATTCTTGGGGTGAAGCGGAAGATGGTAAACTTGGTCATGGAAACCGAAGGTAAGTAACACTGTGAAATCTTATTTTTAATGAATACTTATAGTTGCTATGTATTTGAAACGCTGTAGGAGTACTGCCTGTATGTAGAAGTTGGTGCTAAGTAGTGATGTGGGAATGCACATTTTTAAATTGGAGAACCACAAAATCTTTTCCAGATAAACAGTTACTCTGATTTCTGTAGTTAGATACTGTGTTCTAACCCATTTGTGGATGCGGAAGTCCAGTGGCTTTCCTTTGGGATCTGTATTCTAGGTATGTGGAACTTCAAGGCACTTCACTGCCATTCTGCTTCTGATCTCCACATGCATTGCTGCCTACATTATGGAAGTTCTGTTGTGTTAGAGAGAGCAATATTCTGATCAAAAAAGAAAAAGGAATGCTCAAGTCTATGGGGGGGGGCAACAGTACATTGTATGATAGAAATGTCAATAATATATATCTTATCTTTGGACTGATTTTCCAGGGTGAATGCTTAGCTTTGACTAGATATTAATGGATGTGGTTTTGTAGTTTCAGCTTACCTGTAATGCTGTAGTATAATGTGTGGTAAAATACTTCTAGCTTTTACAGGCCTCTCAAAATATTTCTGAATGACTAATTAAACATAAATGTTTAGGATATTAAACTGGAGCAAAAGCAAATACTCAGTTATTTTAGATGTCTTCATACTCATTTAAAAACCTCTCGCTATACATTGGTGCACGTGAATGGTCTATTCTAAAAGTTTTGTCAAGACAAACACTTTTGTTTCAGCCCTTGTGATCGTCCTCGTGTAATTGAATCTCTGAGAGGTATAGAAGTGGTTGACATTGCTGCTGGGGGAGCACACAGCGCGTGTATTACAGCTGCAGGAGACCTTTTTACATGGGGAAAGGGGAGATATGGACGCCTTGGGCACGGAGATAGTGAAGATCAACTAAAACCTAAACTGGTAAGAAACCCTTGAAGTTCTATACAGCCTTAGTCCAAGTCTTACCTTGTGCATTTCTGTATATAAAGACTGAAAGGGCAAAATGATGGCAGGTATTTGTAAGAAATGAACAGTTGCTTTAGAAAACAGGAATGGACTGGAAGAATAAAGTGAAAGTGGAGCTGCAAAACTTTGTGAGAGGTCGCTAAACAGCTTATAAGGAATTTCTTTTAGAGAAGACTTAAAGAAAACCCCAACTCAAACACTCTGCTCCCCAGTAAGTAAATTCCACATACCACACCCTGCCCCTAGTAAGTAAATTCCACCCCTTCACAGCACTAGTTTGCAATAAACTCCTTGTTTACTTCTTGTTTACTGGGTCCCCTTGTTGTTTACTTCCAGTAATATACTGGCTGTAATATATCAGTGATTACAGTGATAGCCACTTAGTCGTTTGCAAACTGCTTTTTTTCCTGACATAATACTTTACTCTCTATTCTTGTTATTAAATACTGACATTTTACTTGAAATATATACTAAGTTAATAAGGATTTAACCTAAGTAATTAAGTACTTAATTGCTATTTGCTAGAGAAATTTTAGTTAAGCAATTATTGATGGAGAAGATAGCTATTTCCATTTGTATCTTAAGTGGCAAATTTGAGAACTTGGACAGTATTGAATGCTGGAAGAATGAGTATACTGATTACCTGATGAGTTGTAACTGAGACTTGTACTCCTGTGAATTAGACTGTAAGAGCTTTAAGCTAGAATAGTGGTATTAAGAAAACTGCCCTGCCTCTGAAATGAGAGTTCATTTTGCTACCTGTGTTCACTTGCTGAAAATACAACAAAGAGTAAGATTATGTAAGTTGAATCAAACTGAATGTTAGTCATTTTTATTCATAGCTCTGTGCATGTTTCTATTCATGTAAGCATTAACTTTTTTCAGTGCTTGAATTTGTGGGGCGAGGTATCATACATTCTTAGTCCACTTTGGGACCTTATCACCTGTGTCCAGATGTTCTCGTTCCTCTGCCCCCAAAAAACCCAAGGTCTACCCACCTTTCCTATACATCTTTATGTATCTTTCCCCCCTCCATGTTCATAGTTAGCATGAAAATAGATAATCTATAGATGAGTTAAAGTATGTGAAGTTCCATGCTGCTTTGAATGATGGGTTGTGCTACCTATAATTTAGTTCAAGTAGGGATGAGGATGGAGCAGATGTGGGTCACCATCCTTTTACTTTGTGAATCCAAATCCCATACTTCATCACTAGATGGCAGCATTTCAAAAGATGCTGATTAAATTCAGATTACTATGCCATGCTAGAAAATTGTAAACTAGTAAAAAAGAGTATTTGAAAATAATTTTTTTTTTATTGTATACAGTATTCACACAGAGAGCCTGAAATTATTTAAATGGAATATGGTCTTTAATAACCTTACATATTTTGTATGAATTGTTTTCCTTGACTTTTTAGGTCAAAAAAATTTAACTCGTGCAGCAATTAAAAAGAATAATCTATTATTTAAAATACATAGTTAGTTTTCGTTTTGCTTGTTTGAAATGAGCAGAACCCTTTGACTTGCCTTTATTTGCTTGTTCCTATGGTGTTTCAGACTTGTAGTTCTGGTGAAGCACCTCTCCCAGTTGGATTTGCCATCTTTTCTGGAACTAAATGACTGAGTGAACAAAAATGGGTGATATCTTTACAGGTGGAAGCTCTGCAGGGCTACCGTGTGATTGACATAGCCTGTGGCAGCGGAGATGCACAGACATTATGCCTGACTGATGATGATACAGTCTGGTCCTGGGGTGATGGAGATTATGGAAAACTTGGGAGAGGAGGCAGTGATGGCTGTAAAGTACCAATGAAGGTATTTGAATGTAACTTTTTCATTCTTTTAGAAACCATGAGGTTGATGGAGAACGCTGAAGACAGATTTGTCAATATGTGCAGTCTTCCACCCATCCTGGGACATCAGCATTCTTCTGGTCATTGTTAAGAACACACATTTTAGGCTACAATGATGAGTCTTTAAATTTTGTGCTGACTGTTAAAGGTGCACTTAAAGGTTTATTCTTTGGAGAACATTGCTGGTTCCAGCAATATTTCTCATTTTAATTTTGGTTCCTGTCAAAATGTTAGATTTTTGCCAAGAAATCTTCATATTTCCTTGTGTTAATAAATTTCCATAATACTACTGAAGTCATAACCCCAGAAAGGTGTATCAGTTGAATAAAAAGTAATCCTACTTTATATTAAGCCTTTCACATGCATACATGCTTGACTTGGAATTTCTTCATATGTTACAAATGAAATCCATGTAGCCATCTAATTTGAATTACAGCACTTGTTATGAAGATAAATGTTGTTTGTGTTTGAGAAATGTATGTGAGTGTCACTGGATATGCCTATGCACAGTGGATTTTAGATTCTTACTCCAGAATCATACTTTATTACCTGGATACAGGTGTCCCCATTCTGTTTCCAAATGAACGAAATCTACCAGCCTGTCCCATATAACAGTTTTTTATTGCATGATGTAACACAACATGAAAATAGCTTGTTTATGTTTTGTCAATCATCAGCCCCATAGGATTGATGGTTAAGTGGCATAAGGACCTATACAAAGTAAATAGGAAGAATGTACTGGAGGTTTAAATATTTTTACTATTTTGGCAAAATCACATCCATGTCAGACAAGCTAGTAGGGATGATTAATGTTGAGTATTTGGAGCCAGAGCCTTACTGTTTCTGCTACACAGCAGTTGTTGAGTAACCATTGACAAAACATACTAGAGATTATCTTCAACAGTTTGCCAAATTGGTGTCATGTTTAAATAGTAAATGGTAGAAAGGTGAAAGGAGTAGAATTCTGCTAAATGATCTGCATGCGCATTTTAATTTATAAATGCACATATAGACACTTACACACTTGCACATTATATTATAATTAAGACAGTGCAGTCTATGAAACTATAGCCTCTAATTAACTTTGATTTCATTTGATATTATTTTCCTAGATTGATTCCCTCACAGGCCTTGGAGTAGTTAAAGTAGAATGTGGATCACAGTTTTCTGTGGCTCTTACCAAATCTGGAGCAGTATATACATGGTAAGTATTGTTTATTAGTTATTTTGACAGTGTTAGATGTAACGTCTGCAACAAGTATTAGTGTTATACTGCCTTCACTGTTTTGATCTCTTCCCCCTCCCATCAAAAACTTTTTTGAGTTCCTCTGTCTTGATTAGTAATAAAGTCTACCACTTTCGGGAACATTTTGTAGTGCTGTTTGAATGAAAAATCAAATTATTTTGTCTTGGAGACCTAAGCACATAGTTGTCATTCCAGGCACTGACCACTGCAAGATGCAGAAGTTCCAAGGAGATCAGTATAAGTATAAGCCTGAAGTGTCATGCAGCGTGGAAGATGATAGGATAAATAACATTCTCATATATTATCAAAATTGTGTCTAGCTTGTGGTAGCTGTAGTCTGACAATTTGATTTTAGTTCGTTTTATTCTTCCTGCGCCATTCCAAATTTTGTAGTTTAAACCACTAGACTGAAGTGTTTAAAAAGAGTAAAGAAAATACCTTCCCAGTATCTTTCTGCCCCTTTGTTTGTGTGGCATTGGAGATATCCTTAAACTGTACAAAGTTCCAGTCTCTGAGGTCAGTAAACATACTGAGTTTTGCAGATGAATGCTTCTAATAGTTCATCCTTTTAAGAGGAAAAAAGGCAAACAACCACCTGCCAAAGTGGTATAAGGACCTACGCAGAATAAGTAGGAACGGCATATTGCAGGTTTAAGAATTTTTACTATATCAACAGAATTGTATCCATGTATCATATGAGCTAGGGATGATTAATGTTGAATATTTTGGTACTGGACTGTTTATAAATACATGTACAAGCTACATACCAGACACAGTCTGTTGTTCTGTTTTTTCCACAATTAAAATGCAGTTTTGAAATGTTTTACATTCTCTGTGCAGGGGCAAAGGAGACTATCATCGATTAGGCCACGGATCTGATGACCATGTTAGAAGACCACGACAAGTGCAGGGACTGCAGGGAAAGAAAGTCATTGCAATTGCTACTGGGTCTTTGCACTGTGTTTGCTGCACTGAAGATGGTATAAAAATAAAATAATTTACTTAATTCTCAGTACTGAATTTAAAAAAACATGGAACTTTATTTTTTAGTCAGCTGGTTGGTAGGTTGTTCTTGCTAAAAATGCTGGTCCTCTGTGTGCATGGACATGTTTTGTGTTTGCAGATGTTGCATATTTCTGGAGCAGCAAGCATGTCAGGTTTAAAATGATCATATAGAACCATCTGGAGGTTTTTAATTAATAAAAAATGAAGAGTTTAAGTTTCATAAATGCTGATGGTCAAAGAAGAATATAGAGATCTAGAAGTAATTACAGATAGGTCAAGGAGTAGAATGAATGGATTTGGCTCTTTTTTTTTTGTTTCGTTTTCTTTTTCAGGGTCTTCTGAGCCTGCTGAGGTGTTTAACGTGGTAAATGAAGCACTGCACAAACAATGTTGCTTCTTACAGAGCAGGTTGAGATACTGAATATTCTTTGTAGCAGACTCACTCTGACATTTAATTAACAAGTCTGCACAATAACTGAGTGTTTTATAGGTGCTAGTGAGATAGGATATAGCTGCAGGAAATGAATGCTCAGAAACAAGGTTGATTTTGGAAGTATTTTCCAATTATCTTGCAACAGTAAGCACCCATTTTAATGTCCTCTCTAGTAATACAACCTATTATAGGATCTTTTCTTCTGTCTTGTACAAAATGTTAAGCCTTTTCTAATTTTTTTTTTAATATCAGCTCTTTTTGCTATGAAACTGTCAAATACAGGCTGTTTCAGGTTGTTGTGGTTGTTGTTCTTCTCCACCATTTCCTCCTGTTCTAGAACAGAACTTTGAAATTATACAAACCATGAGGAAATAGATTCATCTTACTACTGCTCTACGTAGACCATGGGCCTAACCATGTCATTCAAGATTTATCTGCACTAGAGAGTGGATTTCAGGATGGCCATCAGTCCTAGAAATCTTGATTACAGCCCAAGGCCTCATTCAGTTAAATGATGTATAAATGCTAATTAGAAGCTTTTTGCCTTTTTTTTTTAAATCTTAGCTTCAGAACAATTCCTTATTTTTATTGGTTTAGGGGAAGTGTATACGTGGGGAGATAATGATGAAGGGCAGCTTGGAGATGGAACAACTAATGCCATCCAAAGACCACGCTTGGTTGCGGCACTTCAGGGTAAAAAGATCAACAGAGTAGCCTGTGGCTCAGCGCATACTTTAGCTTGGTCAACCAGTAAACCTGCTAATGCTGGCAAGCTCCCTACACAGGTAATGTTTTTGGCTTATTGCATTCAGATTTTAAACATACTTAGTATGCTTATTGCTGATCTTTCAGTAGATGTATTTCCTTTCTAAATCCCTGCATAAACTCAATGTGCTTTGCTTTGGCTTCAAGTTTGAGCCAGTTACTTTGTCTTACTTCCATATTTCCAAAAAAGCATTCCAGTTTTCTGAGGTAAAAAAGCCTCTTCATTCAGTTGTTAATCCAATGCAGAACAGTAACTCAGTTTGCAAATTGGCAGGAATTTTAATTCTGTATTGCAGCTATGAAAATCTTACGCCTTCCAAGGGTGTTCTTCATTGCTTGAAGATTCTTTTTTTGAATATTCTGTCTTTCAGCTATAATGCCTGGGTGTAGTGATGACAGGATCTAAAATGTGTCCATTTATGGATAAAGAGAATTTTTAAAATACGGAATAGCAAGAATAGTCTGTCTTGTTTCTAATCCTTGTTTCACTTTAGATGGATACTATTAGTAATTTTTATAAACCAACTGAACTCTGTGTATTAAGTTTTGACAGTGTGAATAAGCAAATATGTGAATTACTAATACAAATTTACCTACAAATCTTGTAAATTGTTGTTCTGTTTAATAAAATAAAGTATATAATAATTGTAAATTACATTCTGATATCATTGCCTTATCATAGGTTCCTATGGAGTACAATCACTTGCAGGAAATTCCCATCATTTCATTGAGAAACAGGCTTCTGCTGTTGCATCACATTTCTGAACTCTTCTGTCCTTGCATTCCAATGTTTGATCTTGAAGGAAGACTTGATGAAACTGGCCAAGGACCTTCCGTTGGATTTGACACATTACGGGGAATACTGATATCACAGGGAAAGGTATTTATTTATTTGTAAATGTATGTGAAATGTACTGTTTAAACTGTTTCTGAAGAAAATAGCACTGCATATCTCAATTTGTTCTGTAAGTTGCATATCAAATATTTACATTCTGATTATACAAACTTCTTTGTGAATGTGGTGGTGGTGTTATACTTTCCTCAGTTCTTCATCATAGTGCTTTTGTGTGTTGATCTTGAAAATAGCTTTACACTGTAAATCTTCGCTTTGTAGTATAGCCAAATTCTTCTAGAGTATTCAGTAGATGCTATCCTGGAAAAAAATGTAAGATTGGTATGAAATGGTCATTGTCTGCTTTTTGTATTTCACTTGTGATGATCAGGTGATATACTAGTTGATCCAAAGCTCTATGCAGGTACAAACTTGTTTTAGACTAGGCTAAAAGTGAAGAGAGAACACCTAGGAGTTCAATCTCAAATTGGTAAAGAAAGTGGATTTTTATAGTTGTAAGTAAAGTCAGTCATGAGAAAATCTAGATAATTCTAATGCTTCAAGGCTACAGCACTTATTCAAAACTGCAGATACGGAAAGCCTTTAAAAACGTGATTTGCCTTCAGTATGATCATCAGTTTCAGATCTGAATTTTCTCACTGTCATAGTAACTTGTCTAACAAATAATGATAACCTTATATAAACAGACAAAATCTGCTGGGAGGTATATTTGAAAAGAGAAGCAGTTAAGTTTCCCTCTGCAGTGCTGTTCTGTGACCTTAAATAACACATGGCCTGTAACTAGACTCCTTAGCATGTATTGTCTCAAGGTCTCTTTCTCTAGATTCCAATAAAATTGTGTAGTAGAACGATCCAGCAGAATACGTGCTTCACAGACCAAGAGAAGACCATACATTTTCCATCAAAATCTAAATTGGAAAAAAGGGAAATCCTAGCTGTTCTATTCATGACACTTTTATATGTTAGTGCTAGTAATAGGGAGTCTGTAGGTATATGATGTTAAGTATAGGAATGGGTGTGCAGGAGGCACATTCAACTTAATGTACTTTAATGTCTGCAGAGCAGTTACAGAAATGCTTTGGATATATAAGCTAAAATGTGATAGCAGGCATATTTTGTTACAAGCATTCAACAGACTCCAGAAGTTGAGATGCCGTATTCATATCTAGGCATTTAAGTCAGGCTTACCTTCAGAGATTCTAAAGACTTTAAAATCTTTTTAAAGTTTACTTGAAGCTGCCAGTGTAAAACTTGATCCAAGTATTTAGTGAGACAACATCAGATACTTGAATTTGCTTGAAAAGTTTAATTTTTTAATTTTTATTTGTTATTTATTTATTGCCTTCCATAGCAAGATGATCTCATCTTTGGCTTTTTTGATTGTTTTTCTCTCAAATTAATTGTTCTCCATATAGATATATTATTCTGGTATAAACTAATTTATACCTACACTCAGTGGCATGTTGATTGCTTAGTAATAACTGCATGTGGGTGCAATACAACCTTTCAAGCCATGGTTTTAACTGATATAGGAGAGGCTTTCTTCTTTACTTTTTTAGTATCCTGACTCTTTCAGTCTTGAATTGTATTAGCACAAATAATATGATCCTTATCTAATATCTCACAGCTTTCTTCAGTTGCTTTGGTTTATTTTCAGTATTTCAAAAGTATTTGATGCTTGTTTCCATTCCTTGTAAAGAAAGACTCAGAGTTGTTACACATTTTCTAGTGTTTTGCGAGGTACTTGGAAGGAAATTGCTGAAGGATAGTATTGCAGGAACGGTTTCTCTATTCTGCTGAACAGTCTTTTTTTTTTTTTTTTTTCCTGAGTTGAACTAATTGTGTGTTTCTGTGAAGTATGTGCAGCTTTCTTATTTGATTGCAGTTTGGCCACTATTTTAATTGTTTGTATTTTCCATTTTAGGAGGCAGCTTTCAGAAAAGTTGTGCAAGCAACTATGGTGAGAGATCGTCAGCATGGGCCAGTCGTAGAGCTCAACAGAATACAGGTATCTTAAGCCGAAGTTTTGATTTTAGTATTTGTATGTTTAACCCACAGTGGTATACATTTGTCAAGTCCCTTTGTTTCAGCTATTTGTTATCTGAGTTCTGAAGAGTTGAATTTTTATCAGAGAATCAAACAATGAAGAAGTGAATGTGGCAAGGGCTGTTCATTTTTCTCCTCAGTATGTTTTCATCCACACTCTAGTTCTTTGGGAGGAGGGGGACGCTTGTTGTTAAGTGAATGATTTAGACTCCAATGAGCAAAGTATGTCCTGCTTGACAAAGGCCTGCTTTTTCAAAACTCACTAGATAATTTGAGAGTAGTGATTCTGATGCCTTTCTTACCTTTCAGATGGTCAAATGAATAATTCAACTGTTGCTTTCATAACAGAGAGCATGAAGGGAAAAAAAAAAAGCCCTTGATATAATTAAGAATCAGGCTGCTAAACTCTTGTCCTTTGCTGGTCATCACATGTGATCATATTGATTGCAGAACTCTTTGATACAAAAGGGCTTTTTTCCTTATCATTGACGTTAGAAAATGTAATGTTGTGCCTTAGGCCAGAGATGTCTCTTTTCTATAGATATTTCTGTAATGTAGAATAGTAAAACATTGTTTTCATTTAAATGCACTGAAGCTTGGTTTTACAGAGTCCTCACGCATTTCTTTCCTTTAGTTCCTTTTTCTTTTTTTTTAATATTGTAAAAAGTAAGAAAACCTATTCTTGGTAAGCTTAGAATGGAGAAATTGTGAAAATTTTGACTGATTACTTTTCTCTTAGTGAACAGAAGTACATCCTTTTGTGGCTGGAACCTGTTTCTGCTTCTTTGCCATTTTCTATGTGCTCTTATAATTTCTTGTGGTAATGTTATGTGATTTAAAATACGTTGGTTTAGTTTATTATTTGGGAAGTTGAAGAGAGTGGCAGAGATTTTTTCTTCTCATTACTTTTTGTGTGTGTGTGTGAATTCAGAAAGTCCAAAGAAGTTTGTCCAGAGAGGTTGTGGAGTCTCCTTCTCTGGAGATACTCAAAACCCACCTGGATGCGATCCTGTGCAACTTGCTCTAGGTGGTCCTGCTCTAGCAGGGCATTGGACTAGATGATCTCCAGAGGTCCCTTCCAACCCCTACCAATCTGTGATTCTGTAAAGCAATGCAAGTATTTAAGCAGGAAACCAGTGAGTAGGTTTTGAGCTCATTTCCTACTGTTAATTTTAATTAAGGTAGGCTTTCCCTTGTATTCCAGTTCTTTAATCTCTCTTGAACTCTAGAAAAGAACTGGTAGCTGCAGCACTTCCCTTCTTCATAGCTTCTGGGGGGAATGAAATGTTGCTGTAATTACAATTCTGTCCTAGATTAAGCCAAGTGAAGGCTGAAAAAGACCATGTTCATAATGTAGTCTGATTACCAAGTACAGGTCACAATTTCTCAAGTTAGCTCTTGCAGAGAATGAAAATGTGGATTCTTAAACTGTTAGATTCTTTATAATATTGAAGATTCAAAGCTGTTTTACGTAGACTCAGACAGCTAATAGTCAATGTTAAGAATTTTCATCTTATTTGCAGTTGAGCTTAACTGCAGCTAGCCTTTAGGAACCCTTTGCTTTCAGAAGACTCTTCTTACAGTAGAAGACTTTTCTTACAGTTTATATATTACATGGTGCTGTCTATTTACTTCATCTTCCTTGATATAAACTAAACAGATGAGTATTTAATTTAAAGTTGTTTTCCAGGTACTGACTTACTTTTTAAAATATTTCCTCAGCTTATCTTGTTGTTCAGTGGTTTCTTTGGAGATACCAGAACTGGACATAACAACTAACTTGTCTAGACAGTGCTCAAATTTACTTACTTGACCCTGATACCCATAAAGTAGAATTTTCCACTTGACAGGGACAGAAATGTGTTTGGGTTAGTGCTTAGACACTGTTTAATTTAGGGTTAAATGCACTACTTGCTTTGCTGACAACTATATCTTTGAAGAAGAGCTGAAAGACTGATAAAAAGCATGCTTTGCTAAAGAGTATCCTTGAAGGAGAGCTGAAAAACTGATAAAGAGGAAACGTCCTACCCCAGAAGGCGCTGAGAGCTGGGCAATTGCCAGAGAGGCCTCAAGTCAGCAAGAATCGCCAGTAACCAGGGGAAGGGAAAGGTGGCTGGGGGGGCTGGGTTTGCCACCACCTACCCAATTAAAGGACTATGCAAGGTATACCCCACACACCCTCAAGGAGCATGCCTGCTAATTTAAAGATGTTTGGCCAATAGTAGATGATGTGGTAATTAATAACCAATCAGCGTAAATTTAGGTGGGTTTTTCTAATCCTCTAACAAGATAAATATGTGGTAGATTTGGTGTGTAGTGTGCTAGCTTTGTGGAATTACCACCTAGCACTCATCTCTGCACAGATATGAAATAAATAAAATACCTCTGCTCTGTGTGTATATTGGCGTACTGCACACTGGGTAAATGATCCCACTTTTTGGGACAACAACCCTTTTACTAGCAGATAGACTTACCTAGTATTTGAGTACCAGCGTAGCTCATGTGGTGTCAGGTGGACAGTATGTTATGACCTGTAGGCAGACACATTCATAATGCTGTTACATTATATCTTACCTTTAGATGAAAGAGATTGTCGCAGCAGTTGAAAGAAATTTCCCCCTTTTAAAAAGGGGAACAAATTTCATTTATTAAGGAGAATGTCTACTTCTGGGTATGTCATATTGCAAAGAATCTCCTGGTTCAATGTTCTCTACTGTTGCAGGAAGAATGTCACACTTATGGATATATGAAATCTCAGTTTGAGTAGCTTCTTCCTCCTCACTAGGGCTCCTTATTAAATGCAGGTTACAGAAATCTCACTAGCATGATGATTAAAAATTACCTGATCTTAAAGTAGGCATATCAATGCATGAATTATTTGCTGTTTTGCAAGTGTTATACTTTAGTTTAAATAACATTCCTCCTTCCTGGTTATTGTCTTCTCCTGTATCAAATGCGCTTTTAAAGAACATTCATTTCATGACAGCCTTCATTTTCCTACACTGATCAGACTAAGCATTTTTTGCCTGCTCGTGTAGAATAGTCTTTCTGTACTCCTCATCTTTTTATACTGTATTTTTTCTGTAGGATTTCAGTTTGAGCATAGATAACTGAAACCTCAAGGTACAGGTGAGACTGTGTCTGTGCTTTTAATTATCACACTGATACTTCTCTTCCTCTTCTGGAGACTGATTTCATGACATATCCTTGAATTGTGTTTGTTTTCTTCATAGATCTGTCTTCTGTGTTAACAGTACATATTTCTCATTCTGAGAGATATTCCAACTAATAAGTCGTCATCTTTTTTGTAAACTTTTTTATTAGTCTCTGAGTGCATGGCTTTATGTACTACATTTTTCCCAAGTTCTGGTGGGTTGGAGAGAGTCCCACATGATGGCCAGTATTTCAGTGGGTACTCCCAGGCTGCTTGAGAGAAATAAAAGTTTTGTTGTTCAGGTTTGGAGAAAGAACTTAAATTTTTGTCTTCATCACTTCAAAATGCTTTAACCAGATTGCATATTGACTTGAGTGCCTCTCACCCTTTGTTGCAATGGTTCTGTTCACAATAAGTGATTATTCACTGAGGCAAGTTCTTGAACTTGATTCTTCCACACTTCACAGTATGCTGCTTTTGAGCTGCTGCATTTCTCTCTGGTCCAGAAAAAGTTCTTTTTCCACAAGCTTCTGATGGCAGACTGTTTGATGAAAATCCTTCTTGGGCTCTAATCAGCATATTAACTTGTTTTATGCTGAAAAGTCATCTCATCAGCATGAAGGCTGGAACTGTATTTTAAAAACTTGAGATGTTGCTTAATCTGTGTTTAATAAGGCATATATTCAATGAGGGTTATATCTGACCCTATTCAGTAAAATAGATTTCACAGGATACTTACTGTGTCTCTAAAGGAGATGATTTGGAAGCATGCACAAGATGCTGTGCTCAAGACCTCTACAATAAAAAAACACCTGTGGTGGATTGTGGCCTAAACATATTTGTATGAATATTTGCCATTTTTCAGTGAGGTGTTTTACTCTTTGCTAATACTCTAATAAATTTTAATATGGGCATCTGTCTTTGTCAGCAAGTAATATATTAAGCTGCTGGCAGAAATGCCAATAATCCTTCATGGTGTTCTTACATCGCTTTGTTAAAAGTCAAATTGTGACCATTCCTGCATCTAAATTATAAGATTAAAAGAAAATTCTGTGTTGCTAGTAAATAAATACTAAATTAAATGTATAATAGCAAATGTGCATGCCATCCTATTCAATTCAGGTAAGATTGCCTGCCTTTTTATTGTCACTTGATTAATTTGTATTTTAGGTTTGACGTTTGAAAAACCAGTGCTTTCATAGAACTTCTACTCATACTTTCAGAGAAGACTCAGTGATTTCTCAACTTAAAACTTCTTGAGCATTCAAATTGCTTAGAAATCCATTGAATTAAAACCAGCTTGTGTTGATACAGAACATCTTATACATGAGGAGGGGTTGAGTCTGTCAGCCTTTCAATAAAACCTAAATCAAATCTGGTGGATGTTTTATCGAAGGCATCAGAAGTGCACAGCATCAGAACAACTGGATTTTGAGATGCACTGTAGCTTGGAGTGGGACCAAATACAGATTAATGGGATGAGTCTGGGTTATTTCTGAATGAGCAGTCTCATGGGTATTGGTGAACTACGTGCAATGTAGTCCTTTGCAGTCAGGGCAGGTTGAGAACATAAATTGCAGAAACCAAGGGGGGAAAAGATATCTTGGGCTTCTCCAGCCTTCTTTTTACTTTCAATTTATTTCTCCTCTGTACTGGTGAAATGCTTTTTGTATTCTTATATGCTTTGTGTGCATCTGTTGCAGCAAAATACATGGGATTTTCCTTGCATGCCATTTCTTACGGATCTTCATCAAATCTTAAAATTCATGTTTCTGTAGGTGCCTAAGAAACACGTTACTCTGTGTGTGTATATACATGTGTATTTTGGTAGTGCTTACTCATTTTTAGAGGCTCCTAGTAAGTATCATAGAAGAATATTTATATATTACGATTAATGAATATAAGAGAAAACTGAGTACATGTTTTTTGGCCAACAACACAGCCTCTGATCTGTCTTACATATGAAAAACTTACCCAGATTTGACAATCGAATGTATGAGTATAGCTAGGATGCATTAACTAAGTGGATTGCAATCCAGAAAAACTGAATTCACCAAGGCATTGGCTACTTCTTCAGAAACAGGGGAAGAAAACTTTATCAACAAATTTATTACTGATAGCCCTCTGTCTTTCCATTTTCCTTAAAAGATGAGCAGATACGATGCTGAGTAGAGACAGGGGAACAATGAACTGCTTGAAATTAAAGATAAGTAAGGTGTTGGGGGGATGTAAAATTCCTTATGTAGGGAAGAAAGCCCACAGGGTTGTCAGCTGAACTGGTAAGAATCATTCTCTCTAGCTGCAATGAACATACCTACTGTTTTTGCATGTTTCCAGCTCTAACAGTAAAATGACTAAGGCCTACTAAACCTCCAAATTTTTAGTTTCATTTAAAAAAGTATTCATTATTATTGTGGTCAGCTGTGTTTAACTACTTCAGACAATCTTAGTTTATAACTATGTCAGGTCATAGAAATTACCTAGAACTGTCATTCAGAATTGTCACCTCAGTTCAGGACATGTAGTGGAAGTGTCTAGACAACCAGATACTGGTTTGGATTGTGCCAATCCAAGCATTAGTTGAAAAATCTCTTCTGTTACAGAGGCACTGGAATTTGCAGTGCTTATAAATGGTGATAATCGTAGTAATCACTGATAGTTGTGACCTCTGTGTCACAGAGGTAGGACCTATTGCAGAAGTTGCAGTGCAGTCTATCTAAGAACCAGTAACTCTTTCTCTTTAACATTTAGGTATGTCCTATTTTTATATCAGAAACAGGCTGACAAAGTTTGGGCTGGATGAGCAGACAGTGAGGTGGGTTGAAAACTGGCTGAACGGCCAAGTCCAGAGACTGGTGATCAGTGGCATGAAGTCTAGTTGGAGGCCAGTAACTAGCAGTGTACCCCAGGGGTCAATACTGGGGTCCAGTCCTGGTCAACATCTTCATTAATGATCTAGATGATGGGGCAGAGAGTATCCTTGCAAGTTTGCTGGTGATACATCGGAAGGTCATGCTGCCATCCAGAAGGACCTCGACAGGCTGGAGAAATGAACTGACAGGAAACTCCTGAAGTTCAACAAGGGAAAGTGCAGAGTCTTGCACCTGGGGAGGAACAACCCCAGGCACCAATGTACACTGGGGGTAACCCAGCCGGGAGGCAGCCTTGCAGAAAAGAACTTGGGGATCCTGGTGGACACCAAGTTGAACGTGAGCCAGCAATGTGCCCTTGCCTTAAAGAAGGTTAATGGGTGTCCTGGGCTGCATTAGGAGGAGTGTTGCCAGCAGGTCGAGGGAGGTGATCGTTCCCCTCTACTCAGCAACAGGTGAGGCCAAACCTGGAGGGCTGAGTCCAGTTGACATGGACATACTGGATAGAGTCCCACAAAGGGCCATGAAGATGATAAAGGAACTGGAACATCTCTCCTATAAGGAAAGGCTGAGAGAGCTGGGACTGTTTAGCCTGGAGAAGAGAAAGCTCAGGGGACACCTCATTAATAAATAGTTTTGCATACCTGAAGTGGAGAATGTGAAGAAGAAGAAGTCAGGCTCTTTTCAGTGGTGCCCAGTGGCAGGACCAGAGGCAATGGGCACAAACTGAAACACGGAAGGCTCGCTCTGAACACCAGGAAACACTTTCTAACTGTGAGTGTGACTGAGCACTGGCACAGGATGCCCAGGGAGGCTGTGGAGTGTAGATGTTTGAAAACTGTCTGGACTTGGTCCTGGGTAGCTGGCTCTAGGTGGCCCTGCTTGAGCAGGCAAGTTGGACCAGATGACCTCCAGAGGTGCCTTCTGACCTCAGCCATCATGTGATTGCAAAGTAGTTCGGGGCTCCTAATAGCCTGAGATTTTAAGTTCTTTCATCCTTCTGGAGAGGATGGATATTAGATGGTACTGAAAAATGCTGTAATTTTGAAATTTGGTTCTTGTTCTGTATGTGTCATATATATATATAAAAAAGATACACTATAGACTTATGCAAATGTTTCACTGAACACATTAGTATTTTATAAGCAATCTTATAGTCTGGTCTGCACAGTGATGTCAGCTGAAATATGTTCTTACAGTGGCTTGTATAATGTGCTTACTCAATAGGTAAAACGTTCTAGAAGTAAAGGAGGACTGGCTGGGCCCGATGGTACAAAGTCAGTGTTTGGACAGATGTGTGCTAAAATGAGTTCCTTTAGCCCTGATAGCCTTCTGCTTCCTCATCGTGTTTGGAAAGTCAAGTTTGTTGGTAAGAGGATTCTCCACCCCCCAATTATTTTGCACTTAACTTTACAGTTTTCTTCAGATTTACCTTTTTGGAGGATCTGAAGGAAGGAGAGGGTATAGGAAAACAGTGTATGTTTGTAGGCAGAGGAAGGTCCTTAAAAAAGAGGAAGTAAAAAGCCTTTTTAAATTATTTTATAAAAACCCACAAGACCAGTGGAAATGTGTCTGTAATTCCCCTCAAATTCCGGGGGTAACCCTTCAAATATTGTGCTAAACCTAAACCTGTTTTTCAGCTGTTGGAATTGGTAAATAATCCTGGCTGGCTGGTTTTACTGGTAGGGTGGTTTTTAGAATTCACATATCACTTTGAGCTTTTTGATGAAAAGTAGTTTAGATCGAAGAGCCATTCTATCTACTATATATAAAATATATCTACTGTATAACATATCTGTATATAAAATGTATCTACTTTAAAATTTCACTTATAAATAATACAAATATAAAGCAAGACATAAAGGGGTTTTGTATGAACAGATATGACGGTGTAGCTTGTAGTAAACTTTTGTTTACTTAATCGTCTCTATAGAAGGAAATACAGTTTATTTCAATATTTATTTTTGAGAGAACATTTAATTTTGAGCCTTTTTTCTTCTCAAAGGTGAATCTGTGGATGATTGCGGTGGAGGTTATAGTGAGTCAATAGCAGAAATGTGTGAGGAGCTTCAGAATGGGCTGACCCCTCTGTTAATTGTGACACCAAATGGAAGAGATGAATCGGGAGCAAACAGAGATTGTTTCCTATTAAATCCTGCTGCCAAGTCACTCTTGCATATGAATATGTTTCGTTTTCTTGGTAATTCCATATACATTCTACTTGCATTACATGATCAGAATATTGGGAATCTTAAAAAAAAAAATAAAAATTAAAAATACTATCTTTAAACTTACAGGTGTACTTTTGGGCATCGCTATCCGGACTGGCAGCCCTCTGAGCCTCAACCTGGCTGAGCCAGTGTGGAAACAACTTGCAGGAATGAACCTAACAATTGCTGATCTCAGTGAGGTAAGTGTGAAGTTTCTGAGTAGGATATAACTTACAGAAGACAAGCAGACTCTAGCATAATTTTTTTCTCCAGTGATTGCCTTCCCTGGTTTCTATATATACATGTATTTTGACTTTTACATTTTGAGCCAGTATATAAGGATGATTTGTACTCACTGTTAAAACTGTAAATTTAAGTCAGTTCAAAAGTAGTTAAATAAGGTATTTAAATTCTAGAGCGCTGTCAAATGTTCTCATGGGTTTGACTAGACAAATGTTTGTGGTTGAAATCCCACTTTGCAGCAGACCTTTCTGTAGCTGTTATTTGCTGTTCTTCTAAGATACAGTAACTGATTTGGTGCACACGCCTACTCTGTTTTGAAGTAAAAGAAAATTAGTTCAAACTACTCTGAAAATAGTTTCTGCCCACGTACTGAACATCACAAACTTTAAATTTCTGTTTCCTGAACTCAGTAAATGTGGAGTAAGAGTTAAGTCTTCATTACAAAGAAGAGTTCCTTATCAAATACTGTCATTTAGAAATGCAGTTACTGTAAAAGCATTGAGTCATCTCTTTGTCAGTAAGGGGATTCCTTTTGTACCAAAACCAGCATTGGACTTTGGAGATGTGTTTATGTTTTTAAGTTTTAAATCAACTTTCTTATATGATACAGTTTCTTGGCAAATGTTCCCCAAAAGAACTGAAATCTAGAACACATGCACCCTCCCACACCCCAGCACAATGAAATTTTCTGTAAGATACAAGACATTTTATGGTTTTGAAATTCAGTTAGATGGATTCTAGTCAGACATTTGATCATGCTTTTGGTAGAGGATACATGATGCACTGCTTTTGGTATGCAAGAGATACCACTGTTGTATAGTGCTAGTAAACTGACTTTAACTCAGACTTGTTATTTTCAAAAGGTTGATAAAGATTTTATTCCTGGGCTTATGTACATTCGAGACAACGAAGCTACATCAGAAGAGTTTGAAGCTATGAGCCTCCCATTCACTGTGCCTAATGCAAGTGGTCAAGATATTCAGTTGAGTTCCAAGTACACCCATATTACACTGGATAATAGAGCCGAATATGTGAGGCTGGCAATAAACTACAGGTTTGTTGAACAAGTAATTCAAATTATTGACATGAATAAGCATTTTCTTTTAAACAATGTAAAAGCTTTTAAACAATATACTACTTTAACCTCTTATGTATTTTAATATTTTCATATGATTACAGTGTTGATTTTCTGATTTCTTTTAATCTCTCCAAGGAGAAAAGATTAAACTTAATTTTTAAGGCACAAAATAAACTAGCAGGTATGGCTCTAGATTTTAATAGCTGTCCTGACAGAGCACTTTTGACAGCCAGTTTTACAGGTGGAGAAATGCCCCATCCATTTAGTTCTTCCTATGCAATAAAGTACTAGGCGTGATGATTAAGTTCTTTGTGAAGAGAGCTTAGATTTAGTACTACTGCTCCCACAGGTTTTCGTATCAACACTTGCAGTCAAAAGCAGTCCCCATGAATTCTTATTATATTCTTATCTAAGTTGGAATACACAAACCAGAATGTTCATTCCCTGGACACCATAAAATAATTGTCAGCTATGTGCAGACAAGTAAATTCACCCACAGGTGCCAAAAGCTGAACATTGCAGTGAAATCAGTGGGATATAATTGTTCAGTATTTGAGAAGACAGGCCTTTGGTTACTTAAATGCCTAGATAGCTAATCTAGACAGGTGCATCTAAGAAGCAACCATGGGCATCTTGTTATGTGAAGCAGTGGGCCTAGTGCCTATTGAACTATAGAACTTTGGATAATTTGGACGAGAAAGTGGTTCCTAGTTGTTTTATTCTCTCCACCATAGTTAACTGGCTTAGAGAGTACTTGAGCCAACTGTATTATCACTATATACTTGTTTATTAATTTATAGTTACCATGTCTACCATCAGCTACTGAATTACAGTCTTTTTTTGTCTTTCTTTTTTTCCTGTATATGGTTATGAAGCAACATTTAAACCTGTTTTTGACAGTAGAGGGGAATTTCTTTTGGAACGGATAAATAATATAACTATATGAAACATTACATTCCTTTGAAGAAGTGGTTATGTTCCCTTGGTAATTCTGGCTATCCTCAAAGGACACAATAAATTCTAAAACATTTTACAGTTGAAAGTCCTTTGGGAGGTACACTTATATGTTGAGATTAAGTATCAAGTTTTTTAATTATATGAAGCCCTTGAAAGAAAAACTAGTACCTGAATAGAATCCATGTGAAAAAGTAGATGCATAAGACCAAGTTTGTCCTGATATATTTGTTTATTTTGGTGATTACAAGCCTGAGGACAGGAATTGTCAATGATGCGAGGGTCTGCTCTGGAGACCTCTGTAAAACATCTCAGAAGTTATTTGGCAGAAAAAAAAAAAAAAAGCAAAATACAAATCATGGGTGGCAGCAGAAGCAGCAAAGTGTTACACTTCTCTGTGTCTGACTTGAAATACAACAACTCCTGTCATCAGACATCATGTTTTAGTTCAGATCCATTTTTCTTTTACCATAATGTCTGTCTAGTGCTGGGAATGTTTGAGGGCACAGCCGCTCTTTTCTCAAGAGCACGTTGTTTCCAAATGGGGTATTGGATTGATACTGGAAATAAACTATCCTAAACATTGGGAGGTATCTCTCCATACTAAGCTTGTCGTGCAATATGAATTGGTGTAGCAACTGGTTTAAGTCAAGTATCTTGTGTGATAAATGTTTATTAATGTTCCATGGCACATGGCTGCAGACTTGAGGAGAATGGTTAAAGTTTCCTTGATATTACAGTAATTGCTAGAAATATTGCTAGAAACAGCATTCACAGAAACTCTGAAAATGTGTCTCTGCAGACTTCATGAATTTGACGAACAAGTTGCAGCAGTTCGCGAGGGGATGGCCCGTGTTGTTCCAGTTCCTCTACTTTCACTCTTTACAGGATATGAACTGGAAACTATGGTATCAATTTCTGCTTTGCTATCTATGTCAGACTAACTTGGAGTGAGATTCTTCCCTTATATCTTACTAATCCAAAACCCACATTAAATACTGTTTACAATGATTGCTCTGTGATTGCAAACATTTTGAGTAAGGAAAGACTAGGAAATGTTATATTGCCCTCTTGGTGTTAAACAGGTTCTTTTGATATAGCTGAGCAGTAATGTAATGAATTATTTCTGGAAGAAACAAATAACACACCACCCACCCCACCCCCCTGAACCCACCACAGGGACCTAGTAGGTAAATTGGAGATACTAGTCCCAAGTAAAATGTTCAATTCTTTATGTGATTCAGGAATATGAAAGAAGGTTCATTATTGTTCCCTGATGGGAAGATGTGTATTTAGTATTATTGTTATAGGAGACTATGCACAGCACTTCAAGTATTTGAATATTCATTTTGTCAGTGTAAAAGCTGATTAAATATTTTAAAGGAATGGAGGGAGCAAATTGACCGTAACTGATTTGATCAGAGTTTTGTAGCCTATCACTGTATTTTATTTTTCAGGTATGTGGAAGCCCAGATATTCCACTTCATCTTCTGAAATCTGTAGCAACTTATAAAGGCATTGAACCAACTGCTTCCTTGATACAGTGGTTCTGGGAAGTGATGGAGTCCTTCTCCAATACAGAGCGATCTCTCTTCCTGCGCTTTGTGTGGGGCAGAACAAGGCTGCCCAGGACTATCGCGGACTTCAGAGGGAGGGACTTTGTTATTCAGGTAGGGTGTACGGGATGGTGTGTAGGGGGATTATTTTAAAAAGCTGGTAGTGGAGAAGTAGTAGTAAAACACAGCTAAAGAACAGGCTGATTTCATTAAACTGTTTGTGCAACATTTACATTGTAGACTCAACAGTGCAACAGAGACCTATAATGCATATAAATGTTTTTCTCTCTTAACTTGGGCAAGTGAATGTTCACTTCATTTCCCAGCCATTTGCTTCTCTGATTTTGATAGTTTTCCACTGTCATCATCAACTCTTTTTGCTGGCATATATTTAGCATTTCATTCAACTCAATAATCATTTCAGCTAAATTAAAAAACAAACAAACAAACAAAAAAACCCAAAACACCCCACAATCTTCAAATCATTTTTTGGTATTTGCTGAAGTAATATATCTTCTTTAGATTGTTCCCAGCCACATATTCATAACCAAAGCAGCTCATACACATGTGAGTTTGTTTATTTACTTAGTGTAGGGAAAATGGATTTGGTCTTTTCATTGTTCTTTTAAGAAACTTCAGCATCAGGATCACAAATCTAACATGCTGTTAAAAAAACATATCAAGTATGATTTTGATATTTATTTGTGGTTTGGACAGTGAATCAAAACTACTATGCTTTTTGTTTTCAACAGGTATTGGATAAATACAATCCTCCAGACCACTTCCTTCCTGAGTCGTACACTTGCTTCTTTCTCCTGAAGCTGCCCAGGTATTCCTGTAAGCAAGTACTGGAGGAAAAACTGAAGTACGCCATTCACTTCTGCAAATCTATAGACACTGATGATTATGCCCGGATAGCGCTGACAGGAGAGCCAGCAGCTGATGACAGCAGTGATGATTCTGATAATGAAGATGCAGATTCTTTTGCTTCAGATTCTACACAGGACTACTTAACAGGACATTAAAAAAAAAA
>VXBL01006846.1:1557169-1587646 GCA_013400195.1 Aramus guarauna
AAAGGGATAGTTGTCACAAGCACTGAGGCAAAACGCCAAAATGACAATGAAGCCAAGGACAGTTTAGATCTCAGAATATAGAGTATGTAGTCAGAGGGATGGGAATCTTCTTCTGAACAGGGGGAAATTGTGTTTGCTACTCACATAGGAATTAAGGGTAACAGCTTAAACCATCAGCTTAGAATAAATGGCACAGTATATGGGCATTTAGCATTTATTTTAAGAGCTGAAAGTGGCCCCCCATAATGCTGCACTACATTTAGAACCTTTGTGTTTACTGAAGTGTTGTAAATGTTTATATAAATATGGTAGTGCAGCATCCAAAAGGCAGTGAAACCTTTTAATTGTGGGTGCAATAGGTTTTTTCATATTAAGTGTTGTGTTCTGTGCATCTTCTTGATTGTATATTGGAAATACTGTGCAACAACTGAATAGTATTATAAATATTTCAATTAACTTTACTAGAAGTTTGTTAAAAATTTTTGAACATTGAATTAACATTATTCCTTGAAATTCTTCTATAGATAATAAAAATGGCCAATAGTTTCACCTCCACCCCTGGTTTTGTATATTTTAGCTTATGCATTATTTATCTCAAATTTGATACCTTTCTGTGAACAGCATCATGATTCTTATCATGGAAAGTGTACTGTATATACTTTGTGCCATGTAAATGCAAAGGTTATAATTTCCCTCCAAATAAAAGTTCTGTCACAGAAGGATGTAGTGTGTGCTTTTTAATGGCAGTGCAGTGGTTACATGGGATGAACACTGCAAGAGCTCTCCTAAGAAATGCTTCTGTGGTTTACAGCTGTTGACCAAACGTTGGTGGTGCTGCTCCACCAATATAGTAGGTAGATGCATTGCCACGGACAGAACGTGAGCTTTAGTAAACTCAGAGCAAGTCTACACAACAGGTTAATGGCAGCGATTAGGTACACTTTGTTTATGCAGCTGTTCCTAACGCTGCCATTGGCAGTAATGGTAAATTTGTACTTGGACGCCTGGGAAAAAAATTGCTTTTGAGGAAGTGTAAGGCACAGATGCCTTCAGGTATCTGAGTGTGAGTAGAAGAGTATGATGGCACTCGTATGGCATATTGTCTCTGAGACAATGAGATCATGTTACAAGGCTTTTTGAAACACTCTGCATCCCGGGTAGCCTGTTTGAATAACTCACTGAAGTCAAGTGGCGTTCAGGCAAGTAGTATGTGTTTACCACACAGTGTACCTACTAGTTTTTTCAAAGTAGGAGAATAAGATTTAGTTGTGCCAAATACTAATATTTTACTTTAAAATCCAGTAGAAAGTGATTTCATACCATTTCTTCAATAATGATTAGGATAGGCGTATGTGAATATTTAACATTTTACAGTTCAGAGTTGATTTTTTTTTTCTAGTGTGCGTTTGGCTTCTATTCCAACTTCTGTAAATTTAAACATTAACTGTGTTCATGAAATAATGTTTCCTGAGACATACTTGATACTTCAACAACAAACAGGTAGTTTCACCACTATTTTAAGATGTCAGAGTCTTGAAATTTGTTAACTTTAGAGGCCTCTATTCAGTGCTGAAGATCACTTGCAAGAAATGCTCCTGTCTGATCCTCTGTCTCGCTGGAGATTCCAGAAGTCAGGCCTGTGCCCTGGCCTCCAGATTTTTTCTCTCCGCTGATGTAAAACCCTGAGTCTTTTTTTTGAGTCTTAGAAAAAGATGCAAACCCCAAAAACCTCTTTTATGTTTGCTGCTGAATTGAATTCCTCCCAAGGTACAGAGTGGAGAATCTAGTACAGAAGCGCTCATGTGGTTGTCTGCTGCCGTTTGCCATGGTTACGCCGGAGCCCTGTAGGCATCCAGCTCAAAGAGATTCTGTAGTCGGCTTTTCAGGGGATGTGATGGGTGAGTCACGCCCAAATGCCACAAGCCCAAGGACTGAGACCGACTTCAATTGGCGTTCTTGAATTTCAGAACCAGTTTCAGGAGCACTATTGTAATGTGGAGAAGTTTTGTAACTTGCTTAGGAAAGAAAAGGAATGTTGGAGTTTTTCTTCCAAGAAAAGCAAAATCCTGTATGTAAAGAAGTGGTTTACGCTGTTGATTAGCAAACTGCATAAAAGAAGGTTTTTAAGCCTCCTCCTTTGCTTCCCCAGCCTAACAGAAGAGTCTCAGATGCCCTTTTACAGTGTGAAATGCTTGTCACCTATGGCCTGACTTACAGCATTTCTGAGTAGCCAGTTGTCGTTCTAGAAAAGCCATTGTTTCAAGTGATCAAAAAACAGGATTTGCTCTTAATTGGCTTTTAGGTGCAAATTCCTAGTCTGGGAAGGAAAAGGACTCAACCTTGCAAATGAGAAATGGACTGCTAGTGCTCCTTTCTCTTTTTCATGTGTTACTTCCCTGCAAAACCAAAGATGATGGTTTGATGTATTATAAAACTTTACCGTTATGAAATTGCAGAAAACTGAGAGAAAAATTCCTTCCCATGTTCAAAATTACTCTTTGTTGCCTGGGCAAATTCCTGATACTACTAAAACACCTAATGGCTGCTAAATAACCTGTGAATAAAGAGAGAAGATCAACAAGTCCCTTCGGAGAGTTTAGGGGACGTGCCATTTATAATCATGGTATTTGTTCTTTAACATTGTATTAATCAAAAAAGTCTTCAGGCCAGCATACATAGGTACTTGCCTCCCCTGCGAGCATCTTTATCAGCAGACTATGTGCAAAAATAAACCATGCAGCACTCTTCTAGAAAAAAAGGGAAGCAGTGGTTTCTAAAGATCTCATTGATAAAGTATTTTCACGTTTTTAGTTGAAAGAAAATGTACAGATGTGCAGTTAATCTCCTGATGAATCTTATAGTTAAAAATTATGGTGTTAACTAAAACACGCCAGCATAGTTCTCTTACTAAACTGGAGTTCAAGGGTGTGAGATTGGTGGAAAAGTTCTATCATGGAGTCACATCCTCAGTGAAAACTGCAGCAGAGCAGCACAACTGTGAATGTGGCACACAAACTGTTTGTGAATCGATGCTCCAGCTACTTGGAAAAGATGCTGCTGATTTGTGTGTTTGTCTCACGTGTGAATGTTGGTGGTATATCTGCAAGGCAGTGTTCTTCAGCTTTTCATTTAGTCATCTGATGGCCAAGGAGTAAGGTTGTACAAAGAAACACAGAGTAGAATTGTCTCAGTTGTTCTGTGACTCCGGTCATCCTTGATCAGCTCTTGCCAGTGACTTTGGGTGTGGTGCACTGGCACCATGACCTGAAAAAGGTTTCAACAGAAGCATTTTGAGAAGTTTGTTTGGAGCATACGGAGTCACACGCATGATAAAATACAAAATCCTCTAGTATCCTCCAGTGAAGGTTTAAGATCTCTTTTGTAAATGGATCAGTGTTAAGTAAAAAGACATATGCGATTGCATATAATGACTACTGATAACAAGCCTTTATAGGGATGGGATACGGAACTTTTAGGGGAAAAAAAAAAAAAAAAAGTAGTCAAAGGCAGGACTACATCTTATGTGACTGTGACAACTTCATCAGCGTCTGTGGGCAAAAAGAAGTGCCAGTGTGGTACAGTCAGTGGTCAGCTAAACGAGTTGTTACCCTGTTTAGCAGCAACTCATAGGAAAAGAAAATGCAAGAAAGTGTAAAATCAAAATGCATGAAATTAGGATGACTGCAGCCATAGGAAGCTGCTCCCCTTTCCACTCTCTATGGAAGTTTGACCTGCAGCCAAGACATGACAGTTAATGCTTCTTCCAAAATCAGTGTGCCATTTCAAAGGTCCAAAAGGGGAGAAATTAAAGAATGACCAAGTATATGAAGATGTGATTTGTTTTCCCAGAGGACAGACTTCTGTGTAAAGTAGTGGACCTTATTCTCACCAACAAGGGGATGTAAAGCTCAAGGGCAGCCTTGGCTGCAGTGACCAAGAAATGGTGGAGTTCAGGATCCTCAGGGCAGTGAGGAGGGCGCACAGCAAGCTCACTGCCCTGGACTTCAGGAGAGCAGCCTTTGGTCTCTTCAGGGACCTGCTCGGTAGATTACCATGGCACAAAGCCCCTGATAATGAATAAAGCCTTGGCTGGAGTACTCCTGGGTATTCTATTCCCTAAGACACAGGCATCCTCCCTGGAGAAAGTACAAAGAGAAGCACATCTGTAGCAGTGTTAGAAAACAGAGATGAAGGAGAGGTCGCAAAGAGTGGAAATGCTAGAGAAAGCTCTGCAGAGGGGTTTGCCCTCCGCCTACCCCCTGCCCTGTCTGGGCTCTGGCGCTGCTCCCTTGGGACAGGGAAGACCGATCAATAAAGTGACTCTTCCTCACCCCCGGCCCGAAAGCTGTTGGTGGCTGTTTCTCAATGGGATCGTTTCCTTTCTCTGGTTTATTAGGTGGCTCCACAACCAATTGCACTGGCCCCTAAGATGGGGATGCGAGAGCAAGCACCACTAAGCCAGCCCTGCTATTGACTCCTTATCGTTCATCTTTAGCTGTCCCCCAAGACTGCAAACACCTGCCAAAATGCCTGCTCTTCTCCTGGATGCAGGGGCTGCATGATGGTCATGGCTGTTTCTTTTATGGCTGCGGGGAGGGAAGCCCTGGTGAGCTGTGAGCACACTTTTTGTCAGCAAAGCATGACCTCATGGACATGCACCGCTTTGGCCGCTGGTGACCGGGACGTGTTGAGGCTGGAGGCCGGCTGGTGGGGGGGAAGTGGTGGGAGCACAGGGCTGCGTGCGGGGAGGGGTGAGGAGGCAAGACCGTCTCCATCACCTGCAGCAGCTGGATCCTGCTGGTGCCCCCAAAAGTCAGGAAGGCCATGGACAAGGGATGCCCCTTGTCCATTAGGTAAAGCAGGTGGTGCTGGGGAAGCCCCTGCAACACAGGGGGCCTTGGGTGCCACCGGCATTTTGGAACAGCCTTGTTTGGTTGTTTCCAATATTTTTTTTTTTTCTCCTTAGTATTTCTGGCTTGTGGAAACTTTTCATCTTCTGTTTGCAGACTCAGTGTTCGCATCCTAGCCAGCTCCTTTGCTGGGATAACTTGGCGTTGTCGGGTCAGGGAGGTGGAAGTCCAGTTTCAGAGCTTTTACTGTTGGATCAAAAATGCCATGGCCCCATGGCATGGATAACTAAATGTTGTATAGACCCATTTTACCAATTCAAACTTGCTCTAATTGTTACAGTAGATATTATGAAGCTCAGTGTAAGGTTAGTTATTGCCTGTCCTGGAGCCAGTATGAAGCTGACACAAATTTTCTACTGTGAGCCTTGGCTACTTCAGTGGGAATGCCATCCTGTGGCCACGTAATTTGTCTTTCTATTTTGTTATGCGCAAATCCAAGTTGTTTGTTGTGAAAATGGCAAATGTTTTGAATGGCAGTAGTCTGTTGCGCACTGTCAGAAGACAAACATTGGGCATTATATGTGTCAGGGGAGGAAAGCCCCTGGGAGTAAGAAATGTGTTTGCTATAAAATCCTTCATAAAAACAAGCAAGTATGACTCCAGGTGACAGTCTTGGCTCCAGGTGAAATCACTTTTGGCTTCAGTCCCTGGGTTTCCCTCTTAGTCTTGGTTCAACAAATAAAACTGCCTGCATGTTGCAGGATGTCAATACCATTTTGATGTTTGCTTCCAAGATGGCCTTGCTTGGTCCCAGGCGGTTTGCAGTGGTGTTAAAATACCCGTGTATAGGCATGACCAAGGCAGGAGAAGCCTGTGGGAGATTTTCAAGCTTCCTCTGTGGTTAAGGCACAGGACCAGGAGTCAGGAGATCAAAGTTCTTGTGTTGTACAGAAAAGCTATTTCAACACATAGGCTGCATTGATAAAAGTGATTTCGTAGGAGTACTACACGCATTTCTTTGATGGGGCCAAGGCTTTGTTCTTGCCAGGCGGTGCACTGCAGAGAATTGGCTCATCCCACCTAGAAAAGGCTGCCATCCTGAAAAGGGAGTAAGGACAAACAGCACTGATGCTCACTGGTCCCTTAAAATGTACATTTTATGTGTGTCCATGAAAGTAGCCTCAAATTGGTGAGCACTGAGTGGGAAGAGGAAAGAGTAGGCAAAACGTGACTCTGCTTATTTGTGTCACACCATGTCACAAGAATTGGGAAGGATGTGGTCAGCATAACCACGGCCAAGAAATGCAAGTTGAGTTGTCCTTATATGTTTATAAACAAAGTAATGTTCTGCGTATTGTTTGCCAAAGATGTAAGAATTGGACAATGTACAGATGACTAAAGGAGAACAGTTTGAGCAAATATTTGTTTACAGTAGCTGGCCACAGAAATGGCTCACATACTCAGAGCATGCTTTTGGGATATCCATTTATGCAAGGCTTTGACGGGAGAAGTGGGGAGGACAAAATCCCTAGCTAGAACTTGCTTCCAGGCTGTTTAATTTGAAAGATAGCTGTACAAGCTGTTTCTCTCCATTTGGGAGTGGTACAAACTCTCTTACTGACTTCTCATCTCTTACAGAGTGGTGACAATTGCTGCTAAGGCCTTACGGGAGATGGTAAAACAACTGTTCTGTGGCACCTCTGGGAGATCCAGGTTACTTTATGGTCTCAAAACTGTTCTGAGGCACTGGTGTTTGCAGGAGTAGTCAGTGCCCCCTCTACCCATCAGAGCCTAGATCCAGATTTCCTGCTGCTTTTAGGAAGAAGTGAGTTGCAACTACTGAGCACTCATTTAGTGACGTTGCTGGTCTTGGGGTCATTTCATGAGTTTTCAGTAACTTCTCTGTTGCCTGAAGAAGATAGCAGCTCCTAATAATAACATCATAACTGTGCTACTGCTGTGCTGGGAGGGGTTGCAAGGTATCTACTCCAGGTTAAACATCAACTAGGCTGAAAAAACACCTGGGGGATGACAGACTGCTCTGAGAAAGAGTTATATTATGGCGGGGTGGTGGGATTTTGGCATGAGGGAGATCTTTCATCCAGTGAGTTATGAATTGCCGTGAAGTGAAATGATGCTTTCCTACCACTGAGATGGCCTTTGGATTGCCAATGTTGAGCAGTCCTCAGCACCCTGTGTGACGAGATCCACCCTTCAGAGATGAGCATCTGCATGTAACGCAGAAGTGCAAGGTTGGCGACGGTCCCTGAGGGACGGCCCTGGTGATCTGGTTTCCTTTTGGTATGGCTTTTGGTCTGATGGAGTTATGTTGGTGAATAGAATTTTTACTAAGTTGTTAATCAGTCATTAGAATCCTGCAGTTTTCTGTTATAGGATACTGGACACTTAAAGAAGTGAAAGGCCCAGGTTACCCATGATGAGTTACATCTCGAAGAGACGTGACAAAGTCTGTGGCTGGCACAAAAAACCAATATATCAAATAGAAAAGGAGGAGCTGAAAAAAGCCAGTGGGCATTACTGGGCCCAGAGCTGAAAGGGTACCATTGTTATCTGCACCCCTCCCCGAACGCATCCCATGACCTGGTGCTTGGAGCCTTTCACGGTGGATCCAGGCAGAGACAACAGGGCTGGGATGTGCACCCATCTCCTTGCCAGCGGCCTGCTGTGAAAAAAGTTCAGAAGTTCATGGGTGCTCTGCTTTTCCTTGTGGGCCCTCCCACTGCTGGTGGCATATGTCGTGCTGGGCTGACCAGTGTGATGAAAACTGTAGCTTGGTATGAAACACTCAGAGACCTCCAATAGCAGCCATGTAGAGTGTGGGGCAGGCTTGTTTAATATGACTGGGGACTGAACGCCAGGACCACCAGTACTGTCAGCCTCACCCTGGAAGGGTGAGTCATAGGGTTGGCTGCCAGAGATGGATTTCCTCTGCTTTCCCTTCCTGCAGCCCTGTCTGGAGAGGCTGCTTGTTCCCAGGTGGTCCAGAAGGTGAATCTTTCATTTAAGATTGCTGGTTAATTGAGCTTGGTTTGTGAAACTCTGGCATACATCAGCACAGACTTTTCTGATGGTCTTCAAGATGGCAAATCAACACCCAACTATTGCCACTGCGCGGGCAGTGTTGCTGGAAAGCTGTACTGTTCCTGTTCAATAACTGCAGAGGAAGCCAGACAGTTATCGCACTCACTACAGCTAGGTTTTCACCAGTTCTGCTCGGTCCCACTCCTCTCACCATCCTTCTCCCCACCAAATCAGCTCTCTGTTGCAGACAGGCCTTCACAGGGGTAGGAAGCAAGAGGAAGAGGCAGGGGCATACAAGTAGAAAACTGGTAACAGAAGAAAAGAACAGAACATAGATGGAAAGAAAAGAACAGAAGAGACACATAAGGAAGGAGCCCAGCCACAGATGGACTTGTCTGAGCCTGGTGTGCATTTACTCACAGCCGCTCCAGCAAACGCAGGAAAACAGAATTACAGCTACAGGGTGGTGTGTATGGACACTTGCCTTAGAGAGATCAAATTGTTCCTGGTTAGAAAGATCCCTTACAAAGACATCTCCCTCTTCTCGTTCATTGTGCAGGAGATGTAGGCATCTCCCTCTGGAAGACTGCTAAACTGTGTCACCTAAGGCTTCATCCCTCCTAAATCTAGGTGTCTAAGGTGAAGGTGTCCACATGTGAACTCAGTGTCTATTCTCCCCATTTTGGGATGCAGAGGCTTAATCAATACAGTTGATACAGTCTAGAGATTTTTACTGTCATCCTGCAGTGGACACCTGGCTGTCGTCAGGGTGACCCTTCTTAGATGCTGCTGACGGCGTTGACTCTTCATCTCCAGGGTCTACAAGTGGGAGTTTAGATCTGAGGCTTTTGTGTAGACACCTTAAATTTGCCAGCACAAACCTCTCCCTACTTTAGACTGGGATGATTTATCCATTAGAGGTGTCTGTATCTTTATTTAACATGTAGGAGAGCAGTTAGGCTGGACACCGAGATTTCACACAGCAAGGGCAGCGCAGTGGGAGGGGGTGAGATAGGGGGTGGAGGAGTCACCCCTTCCACAGGTGGAGGGCAACACTGGTGGCCGCTGCCCGCCGCCCCCCTCCACCCCCAGCCCCCGGAGTTGGGCGGGCAGCGCTCTCCCGCCTGGAAAGTCCATCAGAAATGCAAAAGCTCCTCTGTTGGTCTCAGCTACAGGAGTTTCACACAACGGCCAGCCTGTTTGCAGGTACGTTATTCCCCGCTCAGAAATAAGGCTTTCCTCCACCTCTACAATGCAGACCTGTTTAGAGTACATGGACTACGATCTTTTTATATATTTATTTATCTATCTTAACTTCAAAACCAGAGTTTTCTCCATAAAAACTTTTATAGGGCGTGTTGGAAACCCCAGCTTTGCTCTGAAAAGACAGGTAATGAAAACAGAACTAAGCCTGGTTTGCTACTCAGTTCTGGTCAGTTCTGTGGAAACAGAAGTTTCAAGACTCAGTATTGGAAAAATGATCCAATATGAGTCCAGACCCCAGTTAGCTCCTGTTTCGCCATACAGGCTTATGGACATGAATTCCTAAATCAAACTGAGCAACATCACAGTTGTTCTCTTTGCAGTCTTTTCTAGATGTGATTTCATAATTTACTAGTATTTTTTGCATATCTTTTTGTTCCCATTGCAGATTCTTCTGCAATGCAAGGTGTGATGTTCCACATAGTGCAAGTTGAATGTATTATTTTTAGAGACTTGAAGCATATGCTAAGCACCACTCTCTCTAGTGCAATATATGATGTTACTTTGCTATTTTCTCTTAAATTTACTAATAGAATTAGGGAAGCAAAATAATTTTTAATAGCAATATAAGCAAATACAACAACATTGTATCCCCAGCTTTCACACTTCCTACAGCCATCGTGTTCCTGGAATGAATGAGAATGTCACAAACCCACACATGAGCGTAGCAAAGGCCACAGCATTTCACGTGCTAATAACCTGCCATTAATCTGGAGCATTTCTGCCAACTTCATTGTCCACATGTGGTCTTCAGTGTCCTGTTCACTCCTGACAGCCTGAGCCTTCTCCAGCCTTTTGGTGTTCACCTGGATCTTTTTGCTCACACCTCACTTTCTGCTTTCCAACATTCATTTGCAATCCTGTCTGTCCCAGCTGTCTGCTGGTGGTCTTCTCCTCTCCACCTCTTACCCTCAGCCATCCTTTGACTGCCTTGCTAGGAACAGACTTCTTAAACAACTGACTGGACTCGCTGCATTGATTCAGCCTTTATACTCCAGCGTCTGTGTTGATACTTGTGTCTCTATAACCCGTAAAACCATTCCCATCTTTTGTGTTCCTGGCACAGCTTTGGTCAAGACCTGGTTGCTGGCCCTACAGCTCTGGGAGGTGAGCCCTGCCTAGTTTTGCACACTTTTGCTGAAATTCTTATTGCTTTTGCTTCATGGATCTAGGAGAATAATAATAAACCCTAGATGCATTTTCCTTCCATTTTTCACCTCGCTCAGCCATCAGCCTCAGTTTCTCAGGACATATCTCAGGGTACTGAAATACATCGGGTGTCTTCTCCTTCTGAAGCATGGAGTCTTTCAGGTCTGCTCAGCTGCTGTTTGCACAGGATCTGTATCTAACCTACTTCTGAAATCCCTTTCTACCACAAGGTGCTCATCTGCTTTCCATTTTTGTTTTGGCCCATGCGTCCTGAGTGTCTTGAGTTTGCCTTTACCTGTTTTCCAAGGGTACCTTAACTCCTGTTTTAGCCTTAACTCCTTTCTGCTGCTGCTGCAGACTGGTGAGAATCACTTCAGTTAATCTCTTCAGTCGCTCTTCCGGGTAGACTTGAGTCTTCCAGGAAACAAATGCAAATGCGTGACTTTAATTTCCCATTTCACTAGCGTGCATGAAGTTTCTTATTTAACATATAAAGTTCCTAGGAAACATTTCTTTTGACTTCCTGGGATTTCTGCCTGGCCTTCTGCTGTAATATGGCCTGTCTCAGATAGAGATAGATCTCAATGGAAATGTAGGTTAAATGAGGTGATGGGTGTTTGGTGAACTCTTATGGTAAACAGAATAGTCTGCATCCCTTTGATTTATGCCCTCTTGAAATACTACAATTACTCTGCAGATCAGCGATGTCTTATTTGCTCCTTACCCTATTTCCTGTATTCTGTGTTTTACATCATCTGTGTAGAAGGAATCTTCATAATTTTCTGTTTTTACAGCATCTCCTGCTTTGGGGTCCTCAGCCATGGCTGAAGCATCTAAGCAATAGAAACACAAATAAATTATTTTAAAGTTGGATGTGAATAATTTGTATTAATAAAGGAATTCTTATTTTTTTTTTAATCAGAATAATCTTTGAAAAGAGAACTGGATTCACTTGCATAAAACTGGATGGGAGGACACCTGTATGTTTATAATCTATCTATAAATTAATATTTTAATGGAAAATTATTTTTCTGTGATTAAAAAGGCCTGTTGCCACACTGGAACAGTCAGGGAGTAGCTGTCCTGTGATAAAGAGGATATATGTAAATAGATTTGCATTCACAGAACATGACCGGGCACTTCTTGAGTTACAGGGGTGTAAATAACTTCCTAGAGCCTTCATGTTTTTATACAATCCTATTAAACTGGAACCTATTTTACAATAAAATAGTATCCATTACATTTGCTCTACAACCTTAAAAAACCCCACAAACCAACACTGAAAAATACACTTTTGGACCTTAAGTACCTCCAGCAACAGCACAAATAGAACATTTTAATACAAACTACACAGTGGTCCACCTTATGGCATTTCCTCAACAGACTTGTAAAGTAAACACCTCTCCCCAGCAGCAAGACAGGGGCTATGGATGTACATCCATGATGCACATCAAATGAGAACATTGGAGATAACTATTGATGACCTTATGGATAATCCTGAGGGAGCTGGAAGTGTTCAGCTCTGCCTTGAGTCTTAGAAGGTCAAAAGCAGTTACTCATCTTTCAAGAGCAATTGCTTCTTTAGGAAGGCTCAGCTAGCAGAAACCATCATTACTACTTAATAACACGCAGTTCTTCAAGGCAAAATGTCAATAGCATCATTCTCTTTGTAAAGAATGAATTTTGTATTATTTTCCTTTGTGTTATTCTGCTTGTAGCTATGATATTAATGTAGCATCTGTTTCTCCAGTTGGCATATACTCTATAGGGAGCGTAGATTATATTATCTTTTATCAGTTTTTTTGTCTGATACAGGAAAAAAGAGTTTGGCTGGTGTGGTGCTTAATTAACATTGCATTGAGTACTGCAGTGTAATTCGTAAATCTTTGAAATTCCAGTGCAAAGAGTAAGAATGACTGTTTTTCAGGATAATCTTTTTAGTACTTTCTGATGGCAGAAAAAGTTATTTTCCCCCCTTTTCAATCACGACCGGTTTTTCATAGCGAGAACGGTTAAATCTGTTCTTTTGTAACTTCTGTGGCATTTTAACAACGGTACTTTTGCTCTGTTCTCCTCCTGCTTCCTGCCCAAAGTCAGGGCGGCGTGTGAAGTATCTGCTCAGTGAAGCTGACGGTGATCTGTGTACTCTTTCTCTCTCTGCCACTTGTTGCAACCATCTCAGGCTTCGGAAGAGCGGTGCTTGGGCAGGGAGTAATGGGTGCTTTCCCCAAGTGGAGTGCTAGTTCCTCACTGAAATCACATGATGGCAAATCTGGGAATTCCTGCTTCATTTACGAGTGTGCACAGGATGCAATGTCACTCTCTCCTCATCCAGAGATGCTTACTACAAAGAACTGAGCTGGATTCCACATCAACAAAGTCATTTACCCAAATAAACTCTCTATTCAGAAAACACTAGGCATCTTGCAGCTCCCTCAGCTGAACCAAGTATTTTATTTTTAACATCTGTGCAACTTTTTTTTTTTTTTTCCCCCATTTTGGAGGCTTTTATTTTCAAAGAAAAGAACCACTTCAAGAATTCTTCAAAAAAGCAGGTAAAATGTAAATTTTCTACAAGAAATATTTTCTAGAATAATTTAATGCAGTTCTGTTATATTGAGAGGATGAGTTTTATTATGTGCAATAAACTAATATGTATTAAAAGTTAGTCAAACTTTGCAAATAGTTCAGGGTCTCTGGAAAACATTTATATGTACCTGAGCATTCAGCATTTTATAACATCAGTAAGGCACATGGGGTATATGTTATAAAATTCAATGGTTCTTTTTGTTACATTTCCTTTTACCTTTACATTGTCTCAAACATTAACCTTTCCCAGAATATTAAATATTTAAAAGATTTTTTTAACTTACTTTAGATTGTAGATTCTTTAGGGACTCAAACTTACTGTGACTTTTAATGTACTTTTTGCTCCTCCTGTTCTATTTATGTGTAAAGGAAGTAGTTCAGGCTTACTTTTTGGGCTAGATGGTCTGCAAAACATGAACCTTTATGTTTAAAAAGTATGTTTAGGTCTTGCGTGTTGAGATTACACATTGATCCTGCGGAGTGAATACATCTCCAAAGCAAAATGATTTAATAAAAAGTGAATGAAGCAGGTTTTTACTCCCATTCCTTTTCTGAAGCATTCCTTTTCATGGATTTTACTCATGTTGGCTGTATTTGTAACAAGCTGTTGTGATTTTTCTAATCACCTTGCTGGAGTAGCCTGGCAGCAAGAGAGGGGTCTGCAGACCAACAATGGGCTGGTCTGTTCTGTTCAGCCCTGCTTTTGCTGCAGGAGGAGGAGGGTGAAACTGTCCCACTTCCCGAGAGCTTGAGATTTTACAAACTAGCTGTGAAACTTTGGTTTTCAACAAAACTTAAGGCAAGAGGTCAGGGGATTAGTAGCTACATAATTTTTATGGGGAATATTTATATATATATATTTAAAATAAAATCTGTTACGCATATAAAACAGATGTTGAAGAGCTTCAGCTTTCAAGAGATGTGGTTCAGCTGACATGTAGGAATCTTTTTGTCTTTCTTAATACAGTCATAGATGGAAAACAGACACTTATTTTCTACCTGAACTCTCTCAAAAGAAGTTGATCTTCTCCCATGCTGCCATCACAATTCCTGGTAGCTTCATGAGGTCAGCTCCTGAATCGTTGCCGAAAGCTTAGCTTTTCAATGCAGACTTTGATCTATTGGTAGGAGGCTAATTTGGACCTCATCAGTTCTCTCTTGAAGCGCGCATATGCTTTCTTCTGAGTTAAGCAGGTCACCATGAGTTAGTCTTAAACATCACTAGAGCAATGAAGGGAAACCACGGAAGACAGAATTGCTGAAATTGAGGGCTGATCAGATCCTGGTGAGTTAATGAGAAGATTTGTCTGGGTTATGGGCTTTTCCTACAGCTAAATCTAGGAGGAAAAATGATTCCTCGCCGCAAGCCTTTAGGGATGCTGTTTGCGCAGAAACCGAAGATGTAGTTAGGCTTGTGGACATGTGAAACTGCTGCCGAGGGACAAAAAGGGAAGAGCAGAGCATTAGTCTAAGGGATTTGCCTATGATTTTCCTTTCAGAAGACGTGTTAAATAAAGCTAAAGCCTACCAGGAGTACTGAGAAATTTAAACTTTTGCCCTCTTTTTCATCAGTAGAGAAATAAACTACAAAAGGTACAAAATGTATCACGTCAGAAGAGCCTTGTTAGTCTGAGACAATGCAACAATTATTTCTATAGGGTTTCCCAATAACAATAACTGCAGAAAGACTGAGAAAAAAAGCCACAGTCTAATGATTTTTTTTTTTCTTTCTGTGACTGGGTGCTTTTGCCAGATCACATTTTCCCCTGAGGATTAACTTTGAACTGCCAATTAAAAGTTATTGCTAAATCCTGTTACAGCAGAAAGCCTTCAGGTTCTTACTGCTAAGATTTGGGCATTGTCTCTCTCTCAGAGTAGATTAAACTGCTGGGGTTTTGGCAAATTACTTTTGCAGAATAACCACGTAGCCAATATATTTTTTAGGGGAAGGGTAGCAACTGTGTTCAGTTCAGGTTATTTCGTTCAATTAAAAACAGAGGGGAAAAAAATCTGAAATTGAGACAAGAGCAAATATTACCACGTTGTGTTAATAGTGCAATAAGGTTTGCTTATCAATACAGTGATGACTCGGTTTCTTCTTCAAGAGCTTTAGAAAACCCCATCAGCCTATCCTACTTACAAAAGAAAATCACTGAAATCTATGTACCAAAGGTTGGATGACCTTTCCTACAATTTTTAGGCAAAGGAGCTAGAATACTGCAATAATCCTACTATTTTCTGACAGGCACACGCTCTGTGTGTCACTGCTCTAAGCGAGGACAAATGGAGCATTATCTCAGAAACCGCCATGTGGTAATGGTTGGCAGATGCTTGCTTTTTTAATGTGGTCACTGTAGGATCATCATCCGCTCTAAAATCTGTGTGTCCAGCTAGGAAGAGATCAAACAGGAAAGAGGAATGAACCCACTGGTATTTTAATTTGCCTGAGAGAAGAAAGAAAAAATTCTGCATCCATTAGAAGAGCTGCATAGTGCTGCCAAAATCATCCATTCACTGGCAGATGTGTGGAACATAAACACTGTATTCAGCCATAAATCAACATTCGGGCTTTCATGTTCCTCACATTTCCATGCTTTAACCCCGATCCTAGACCTGTGATCTTACTGAAAATGTCGATGTTTTTCATCTCTGCAGGAATATAACTGCACCCAGCATTTTCCTATCAAGAAGGGCAGGAAAAGGGGTATCTTTTTAGAGGAAAATTGAAATAAATGTTGCATTCCTGTTCAGCAAACAAACGGATGAACCCGCATCTCTGCAGGGTACAGCAGCTTCTGGTTGATCGATGACTTTTTCTTGCATGCATTACCTTGTTCTGAAGTGTCTTCATGACCCTTGTTGAGAGAAGGCTTAGGCTGGCAGAGGTCCTTCTGCAGCATTCAATGGGTTTAGGTACCAGGTCTGCAGCATTTCAGGAGCCTATAAAAAGGAGTAAAACAAGTACCGAAGAAGGGACTTTGACAGTTGGTAGCATCAGCCACAGCGGGGATTTCTGGGGCTCTGTGCTGCTCTCTCAGAGAATCTGGCTTTTAAATTGGAGCCTCAGTACTTGCAAAAGATACCTGATTCAGGGGCTATTGAAGTCTCATAGAAGACACATTAGCTACGTGGCACAGGACAAGGGTGTGGAGGCATCTGTCCTCTGCAGGTTTTTTAGTCTGCTTGCCATTTGCCAGCCTCCCCCCATTGACAGCAGAAACCCTTATCTTCTTCCATGGTGGTATGTCACTTCAGAGGCTTGCACTGTCAGCTGGCTCAACACTGTAGAGATCTCATTTGGTGTCCACTGCCTTTTACCAGTTTGCATAAACATATGACTGCTTTTACTCTCGTGGGAGGGCTAATTATTGCTGCATATATTTGATCTATGAAACTACCAGCACACCCTGTGGGTGCTACATTTGAGGTCTCCTCTAACCATTTCTCTTCTCTGATGTGAAGTGCTTGTAGCTGAGAACTTCAACTCTTTTATATGTATCATTATAATTATTAGTTTAATTTAACATAGAAAATTAATCTGTTACATTTCTGTTTTAATTAAATAAAGCATCTTGGCATGATGAGCCTTATAACTTGTAATTTCAAACCTGACAACAGCATTGATTCTTGTTTTTCAATAGACTGGGCTATGATCTCTCTGGTTGCTTAACACAAAGGGACAGTGGTGTTTCTTTGTTTGGTTTGGTTTGTTTGGTGGTTTTAGGTTTTTGTCTGCTTGGGTATTTTTTTTCCCCCCCCACTAGTTCCCAGCTATTGAATTCCACTCAGCACCAACAAAACTACTTTCTGCTTAAATTGCTGTGGCGGTGCAGCTTGCAGCTCAGCCACCAGAGGTTTGGATCTGGGGAACGAGGTAGTGCCTCCTTCAGCTTCTGCCACTGCTAGGCTGCAGTTCTCAGCAGCCGCACAGAGATTGCCTACACGGAGCTCTTCTCCAGCAGGATTAGACTTGGTGTCGTTACTTTTCCCCGACTGAAGTAATGAGCCTTCAGAAATGTTCAGTCAAATACAATGGAGAGAGACTTGCTCCTGCTGGGGTGTTCCAGGCCTGTCCCAAAGCCAGAGGCTTGCTCTGCTCTCAGGCCTTGCATGAGACTGTGTGATATTTTCCTTCCTGGTGTTCACAGGATCATTTGTTAAAAATCTCTTTTTTTTACCTGTCATCAGACCGGAAGGCCTTGAAGCATACCTTTTCCTCCCAGTCCAGCAGCAGAAAGCCAGTACGGTTACATGACTTCTCTTGGATTTGTGGATTTGTGATTAGCATGGATTTGTTAATCACTGTGCATGGAAGCGGCTGTGCCACGGGGCACAAGGCACAGCTGGGATGTATTTTGGGCTCCGCGAGGAGCAGCGCGAGTGCAGGGAAGTGCCTCTTCCAGACGCCCGGTGCAGGAGCTGCTTCAGCGGGGATGCCATAAAGTTTGCTGGAAGGGAGTTTGTTTGAAACTAAATCAAAACAGAAATGTAAGTGTGACATTTGGCACCAGTCCCTGTTCCTCGAACACCCCTGAAGGGTCTTTATGGGTGATTTTCCCTCTGAAAGAGGTTCTCTTTCAGAGAAGTAATGAAGCACAGAACTTTTTGTAATTGCTTGTCCTAGAAATACATTTCTGTTATGGTTGTGTAGGTTTATAAGTTTGTAATTTGTATTTTGAGCGGAAGAGAAGGATTGGTTAAAAAGCTTTGTGAAAACTATATGTAAATCATAACACAAACGCCACAAATATTTAAGATTTTTTTCCCATTTTCTTGGAAACAGGGCAGTGTTCAAGGTGAAAAATGCCAAAAGATACATTAAGTACAAATTGGAGAGATGTTGCAACTGTTCTGGATCTAGCACTACAAACGTCTCTAAAACCGCTACTGCTCTTAACCTACAGCCTCTCCTGTGTCAGCCGTTAATCATAACCTACAGGCATGTGCGTAGTCGGGTCAGTATCTGTCTGTAGAGGCATCATCCAATAACCGTATGATCATGAAGGAGCCATTTCAGTGTTTGCACATCTATCCCTAGTGACTGATCTTTACAGTCTCTGTTAATTTTGGTCCTTGTGGCTCTTTGTAAGGACACTTAATTTTAGTTCCTAGAATTCACACTACAGAAGCTGCTGCAAATCTCTCAACACTGTGGAGATCTCATGACACGTGGCTAATTTAGAAATTTGTTCTAATCAAGCCAACCAGAGTTCTGTAGGCTGAAATATTTGGCAAAGTGATATCATTTATGATCAGTAATGTTCATACCATAAAGCACTTTTGAATATTTGCCATTTATAATTAGGAATATATACAGGAAGATTTCTAGTTAAGGGGGCTGTTTAAGGCAGGAATAGTTTCTACCTGTTTGGTAGCTCTGGCAATATGTTTTATTTTACCTTTTCAAAGATACAAAGCACTTTCCTGAATATCTGTTAATTGCCTTCTAATTTCCTGATTAGGTAAGTAAACTGTCTTGCTCTGGCTCATCAGTAGCAGGGAGAATTTTACCTGGCAGTTGTGAAGGGCGGTGGGCTAATTACAGGGCCTTGAATACAAATATCACTGGGAAAAAAAGGAAAAATCCCAAAGTAAGCCTTGGGATATATGTGGATGAGACAGCTGTGTGACTCAAAGCTAAAGCTCCTGAAAACTGGGGGGGGGGAAAGGCAGAGACACCGCAGCGGCGCTTCTGTAGGAAATGAGGCAGCTGAACAGACTCACTCACTAATAGGCACAAGAAAACTTATTTGAAGAGCCTTAAATACGCTCAAACATGGCTCAAGCTTCAGTCAAGGACCTGACTTTTTCAACAATAAACTCAATTTGTTACAATCTGTTGAAAGCAAAAGCCCCTTAGTTTTTTGTGCTGGTGTTTTACACTTGCTTTTATAACTGATACTATACTTTTTTCAAAATTGACAGTCTTATGCTTGCATCCCCTTGCTTGATTTACTTTAAAATTTCACAGTGCACCGAATGCGGCTAATTTAATTTATAAACTGGTGTTTCACCCTGCAGATACAATTTCCCGTTGAAATTATTTTTCCTAATGCGTTACACTAAGAAGATGAGAAGCACAGGAGAAAAAGTGCGTAACTATAACCAGTAGTGGACAATTCTCTTTTAGCTGAGCTGGAGCTTGGTGACCTTCCTGTCCATGAATGTCTCTTCATGCGACAGCTCGAGGGAGGCTCTGGTAGAGCAGGGAATCAAGGCGGGTTGGTGTAGGAAATGGGGGGGGTCTACTCATAAATCCCCGCCTCCTCCCACAGCAGGTTTTGCATCCAGCTGCTCCTCAGACCGTCTGTGTCTAACCGGGAATGCCGGTCTGAGGTCATCGCCGTCTGAGGAATTTTACATAATGGTCAGGCTGGTCAGCTGAGAGGCGAACATCAGCCAAAGGCTCTCGCTGCTGTCATGTGCGCCGGGGTCTGGCCCTTGGCTGGTATGCTTTGCTACAGGCATCACCGACTCGCTGTAAGCAAACGTCCTTCTGGGTGGGCTGGGGCTCCACCTGTGGTCTAGGTTCAGGTGGTGGCTTATGCGGGTGGGGCGGAGGATAAACTTCAGAAGTGCCTTGATAAAAGAAGGACCTATATTAGTTTTGAAAACTGACCTTATGGATTGATAGGGAGATACTCAGTTCTCCCTAAGCCCTTCCAGATAGGGAACTAGGCATCTGGTCCTCAGAAACTGTGACTCTTTAAAACATTTAACATTGATGTTGAGATGAAACAAAGGGTTTGGGAATAAGAGGCAGATGAAAACTCCCTGAAGGACAGTCTGGTGGTTGTGCTGATGAGCATGGCCATGGGAGGTACAAACTCCACATTTCCATCTTCCAGGAGCTGTAACACACGGTCTACTGGTAACCCACTCCCCTCTCACAGTGGGTTCATGTACTCAGGGAGTGCCTGGCCCGAGCGCTGGGCTACTTTGTGTGCAGCAGCTGATGGTACCTTGGTCTATTTTCCACCTCACCTAGCTTTGAAGCCAGGCCTGATTTGAGCAGGCGATCTCCAGAGGTCCCTCCCAACCTCTTGTTGTTCTTGATTCTGTGTCCTCCTTTGCAGTGGGGCTTCAGGTGGCTTCAGATCTTCCTTTGAGGAAAGAAACTTCAAGATGCATCTCACCCACAGGGAATGAATGCCTTGACCACAGGCTGCCAAATCTCCTTTTCCCTGACCCAAGAGATACGCAGAAACTGGTATAGCTGACCAGTTTGTAGAAACTGGTACAGCTCCAACAGCTTATCCTGGTAGATATCAGAATACCCAGAATACCCAGATATCAGCAGCAGAATACCCAAAGTCAGGTCAAATGCTGGGCTGATGGGACATTCAGATGCAAATCTAGTTTTGGACCAGAGGTTTTAATCCAGCTTTCCTTCATTCCCAATGAGCCCTTAGTCTTTTTGGTGATTTAGGGTACCTCTTTCAGTCTGGTTTTAACCAGAATGTCTGCAGTTGTCCAGGGAAAACCTTCTTCTAATAAAATATCACTTGCAATGAAGTGTTATGGGCCAGGAGTTCTTTGCAACAGGAATTTGTGAATACTTGACATTTTCACAGGTTCAAAAGGTGGCTGGACAAGTTCATGCCATGGAAGTCCAACAAGGTATGTGGAGAACAAAGCTACTGTCACCTGCTCAGGAGCTGCAAACCCTTGGAGACTGGGGAAGGCAGGACACAGGACTCAGGGCGAGGGAGGGTAGCTCCAAGCTGCCCTGGGATGGCCAGTCTGTAAGCGTGGCCTTGGCTGTCCATGAGCAGATTCGCTGAGCTGAGCCTGAGCCTTCACCTTGCTGCATTTCAGCAGCAGTGCTGTGGTTCTTCCTCTGCGGACCGCATCCTAACACGATCACATATCCTAATTACAGTCTTACAACCGAATGGACATATTTTGCAAGAGAAATGTTTTTGCAAGCACTCCTCCTGTATCTCTGACTTCAGCTGAGAAAGGGAATGAAAGGAGAGTTTCTTGTGTCGTTGTGTATTTACTGTTTTGTTGGACTGCAGATTTTTCATTGCGTACTTCAGTTTGGGCAGCAGCTAGTGCATCATACTTGTGACTGCCTCCAAGCAATTTTCCTAGCTTGAAAGACAGGAAATGAAAGTTTAAAACAAGTAAAGGTTGTTTTGTTGTGAAAAGAAACATCTCTGAAAAAGTAAATATAACAGGCACACACACATAGCCACTGACAATTACAGTTTTATTTTCTTTAAGAATTTAAGGGCTGTTGCTCCGTGTTTATATCCTCGGTGACCCCTGATGTGTTAGCATTCCGTAGAGAGGGACTGGCAGGCTATTCGGGAGTGCTCCTTCCCTCCCAAGCATTGTACAATGCTGTAACGTTTTTCCTCCTGAAGAGGGAAGCTGAGTAATTTCAGTGAACAATATGCCTTTAATATCAACGAATAATCTAATGGATTTATTTAAGCACCATGTGGTAATGATTTTTTTTTCTTTTTCTCCTTGACATTTTCTGTGCATCATCCTTGTTACTTCCCAAGACACGCTAAGCGGTGAACTTTTTCACGCCATCCATGACAGTTTTATCTGGATCTGCCCTGGTGGAGCGGATGCATTGCCTCAGTCCATCCTGGAAGACAGTTGTTCAGGTGTTCTTACAAATGGTGGTTACAGCTGTCAGTTTGTAGTTTTTCTCTTTGGGATGTGGGTGCTCATTTTTGCACAAATTTTCCTTTCCTTCATTTTATGTGACTACCCACAGATGCTGGAAGTATTTTAACGTGGATCAGAAGTGCATGTTTGAACTGAATCTCCCCACCATCTCTGTGTGCTGTGCTTTGGTTTGTGTGGTGGAGGAGTCACACAGTGCACAAACTGGATTACTTTTGGCTGAAATTAAACCAAGAGATGTGCTCTCGCCGCCGATGGGCGTTCAGTCCGCAGGACCAGACTAGGGCTAGTCCACACTAAAACTTTCTGGGATGTGCACAGTGTGGACTTCAGGTCCTCAGCACCAATCCTTCGTCCTGCAGATTCGTTCCTACTGCGCCACACTACTTCCTAACACAGATGTAGCCACAGACAGCTTGTGGAGTACTTTTGTCTTCTTTTTCTGCTATTTGGGGCAATAGAGTCAGTGCAGGGTAATATATGAGATATCGTAATGTGCTGCTTCTGTTCCTGCCTTCTCCTGGCATTTTTCCAGCCTAGGACAAATGTTGTGCTTCTCTGTGAGGTCAGTTCTTTAATATCTTTCTTTGGTCATGTTGACAGCTGCTTTTGCTTTCCTTTTAGACTGGTTGTGTGTGATGAACTCGAATGCGGTTGATGTTTCAACTCTTAATAGAAAAATACAGTCTCTGAAACTCCCCACCAGGCTTTGCAGGAGCACTGCGTGCTTTAGCTAGAGGCCAGAAAATCTCTTTCCTAATGATCAAGATCATAACTAGCTATCACAAAACTAGAGTAATTTTACATGTAAGCACACCTAATTTGGTCTGGAGTTGAGCAGGGACCTGATGTATTAGGAGACACTCGTACTCTCCTTTTTCTGTTTTCAGGGAATTTCTCAGCAGGTAAGCACTGATTCATGCAGTGTGTCACTTGATCACTTGTCTTTGGCTGACATGGGACATCTTTGGTGTTGTGTACATGCACTCTAGCACTGATTGTAAGGAATTTCTTCTTACGCTGAGAGCCGGTTAGCACTGCAATGGGCTGAGGGAGGCTGAGGAATCTCCATCCTGGGAAATACTCAAAATCTGGCTGGACAAGGCCCTGAGCAACCTGGATTCATGTTGGTACTAGCCTTGGTTTGGGCAGAGTTGGGACCAGAAGACCTCCACACGTCCCTTACAACATGAATTATTTCTGCTGTGTATCACATAGCAATGTGAGAAAGCAGCCTGCTCTGAGCTTTTTACCTGTATTCTGAGTACTAAAGGGCAGCAAACCAACTCTACGTTCATTTTCCAGAATCCCTTATTATACCACGCAGCGAATTCAAGCAACAGCGTGAGTCCGTGACGTGCTCTGCAAGGCCGTTGCGCCGTGCGCACGCGCGGGCGCCCAGGGGCAGGAGCCTGCCGCAGAAGCCATGCTGCCTTCCCGGCACAGCAGCTGCCCAAGGCTTGTCCCTGTGGGCCCCGCTGACCTGCCGAGCTCCCCTGGAGCTCGAGGGGCTCCGTTTTAGCAGCTTCCCGAGGAGAAGCAGCAGAGGCCAAGGTATTTCAGGTTTGGAAGAAGAGTTGGGTTGATGAGAGGAGCACGTAACAAAGCCCCTCTCAAGTATGGCCTATTGGAAGGTATTTCCGCAGGTTCAGGATGTGCTCCACCTGGGCTGGAGTCATGAGGAGCAAAGGTCTGGAGATTAGTTACAGGGGCTCAAAGGAAAAGAACAGAGTCATTCCCTCGGAGGGTTGAGAGTCTTCTGCTCTCGCTGCTGGAAAATCCAATTAAAATACAATGTCTGGCTAAACTTGGTATCTTCATCGCAAAAGCATAATGAGCTCTTTGCATTTTGTGTGTCTCTCAGCTAATGAGTTCTCCCCTTTTATATGGAAGCTCTGAAGACAGATTTTTATTATCTTTCTCATTATTATTAAGAAAGGAAAAAAAAGATAGTCTGAATACAGTACCTCTCAGACATCCTGCCCATGTCAAGGGCTGCCAAAGCATGTAGAGTGTGATTACAGCTTCCTATTTCATTGCTGAAGTGGATCTATAAATAACAGTGTTCAATGAAAATTGCTGGCAGAAGCATTGCTTTTTAAGCATGAAAATGTACAAAAAACCCTCAATAACTAGATGCTTTTTTTCACCTAAGCCTCCTAAAGGTTTTATAAGTCCAAAAGGAACACATTACTGTAAGGATTTCTGAAACTTTTTCTACTGTGATAACCATTTCTGTTTTCCCTGATTGTTATCAAAGATCTGCAAAGCCAAGGTCTAAAAACTAAATTCCAGTTGATACTGACACTGATTTATTTCCTGAGGTAGAAAATTAACCCCAAATGATTTTGAACTCATGGACTGAAAAGAAATTTGTACAGCCAGACTTTCATAGCATTTGGGGCTCAAGGGGGACTCTCGACTCCAACTCTCACATTTTTATCACGCATTTGCACATTTCAGCCGGTTTTCCAAGTGCTGGACTGAGCAGCATTCCTTGTCTAAGCAGATATCCCAGTGATAATTCTAGTTGAGAAGACATTGCCAGGCTGCTGTCCTCAGTAGTTTGTTTCAGCAGTTAATGTGATGACTTAAAAACAAATAAAAAAAATTGTACTGTATTTCCTGTTTGAATTTATTTGGCTTCAGCTTCCAGCCATCAGTTTGTGCCATGCCTTGTCCACTAAGTTCAAGAGCCTTTTAGTACCAGATATTTTCCCCCTGTGAAAGTGGCCTAGTAATTGAGTCATTGCTCCATGTTTTTTTTTTTTCTTTTTTTTTAAATGGAACAGGTTGAATACCTTTGATCTCTTTGCAGCAAGGCATTTCTCCAGCCCTTGCATTATTTTCCTTGCATTTTTTTCTGCACTGCCTCCCTTCTTGCAAATTCCTTTCCAAAAGGGGAGCCCCAGCACTGCATCCAGTACTCGGTGTGTAACAAATTCTTAGGTGGAGGGAAAACAACAATCTCAATTCCTACCCACTATTTGGATTTACACCTTCGAGGATTACACGCCTCCTTTTTTTTAGCTGCATGGTGCAGGAGATTGTAGGCTTCCTTTGTCTGTTAAAAGCTGGAGCATTTTGCAGGGCCGCTGTTCCTTGCTATGCAGCTTCATTTTCTGTAAACAGGCGGCATTCCTTGTTCCTATTACTTGCACAGGTCTGTATGCAGAGATGCTTGCTGCCTGATGACTGCCTGAAAAACAGTTTATAATCACGAGAAATTCAAATGGCAATGCTCTCCATTAAACAAAGGGTATCATCTTATTAATTTGAGGGGATATAACCATAAGCTGAAGGTGTCTGTATTTTCAATGGGAAACTTCTCACACCAGGTCCAAGTAATGCAATATTTGGGCTAAGCAGCTCTTACTGTTTCTCCTTACATTTTGAAAGGAACAAACTCATGCATTCTCTTACAAATGCTTTACATATGTCTATCAGTCATTCACAGATTATAGACATCTTTTCCCCTCTTTATATGAATTTGGTTTCTTTAGCCTCTGACTCTCTGCTCTAGAAATCAACTCAGAGGTCCAAATTTTTGGCTTTAATGAAACAGAGGAGAAACTTTTTTTTTTTTTTTCAAAGAGATTATTCTGCATGTACGCACAGACTGCTTTTAAGTTTTTTTAAGAAAAAAATGTTTAACATTGAATGCAACAGATTTCAACAACACTTTCAAAAAATTTAAATGGAATAATTGCAACTCTTTTTGGACTTTACTAAGCAATAAATTAGTTGAGCTACAACTCTGAGCACCAGAGAGACAATTTACTTTCAAATAACTGGTACTTAGCTTTAAAATACAGACTACATGGATGTCAGAGAAAGTTAATGATGTAGATTTTCTTTTTGCTCTGTTAACTCAGAACTATTTCTGCTATGAGGTAACTTTTGTGAACTTTGATAAATGAAAAGAAGACTTTTATCTAACAATTATCCATAATCTAGTAATTATCTTGTATGAAGCAAAAGAAACAAATGTCTGCAGTTTGATGTGAAATTCATACATGTCTGTGAATAATATGTCTCCTGAAGTATGATCTATGATTAAATTAAAGACTGGGATGCAAAAAATTATCTAGTCATTGTCTTCCACTTTCTTATGACTGCTAAGGTGGGATTTCCAAATTGTATCGGGATAAAGAAAATTCTATATTCCAGTGAAACTTCCTGAGAAGTTTAGATCAACTTATCTCTTTGAAGATAATAGTCCTTATTCCCACCAGCCCTAGCATTCATTTACACTGCTTTGACTGTGAAAAGAGGATTTAGGGTAAGTGCAAATGTATCTTGCTCTGGCTTTATGGTAGGAAGAAAAGTTATTACTGTGAGTGTCAGGCCCAACAGTTTTGTCTCCTTTCCCCTTCTTATTTGTACCTGTGTCCCACTGTGGGAATAGGGTGTCATCTCCTGAATATAAGGATAGGGACCAAGAGCAGAGTGGAGCCGGTTGTCACACAACAAGGTGATAGTTTCTGTCAGCCCTCTGTTGACCTCTGTGACCAGCAAATTATATTTTTTGGGGGCTATTTTTCAATAGGGATTTTTAAAGGGATAGTGTGATGATGGAGGGCTAGAACCAGAGATGGAACAAACTCATCTGAACTTTTCTAAAGCTGGGAGGTGGCTGTGCCCATGGGTCTGCCCCAACGTGAGGTGGTCGTGATGCTCACGCGTGCTCAGGACAGTGCACTTGCTCTCTGTGCGGGTTGCCGAGGTGGCCGGGGAAGGCAGCCCGTCCTTCCCCAGCCAGTGTGCACGACAGCCGGGGTCACTGTGGGACGATTCCACTTCCATCTGAGCTGCCAGAGGCTAAAAAACTTCAAATGAGAATAAAGAAAGAAAGCAAGGGAAAGGTGGGTGCACTTCTCCCTCCCTCCCTCTGTTTAACTGTCACGATGTCGCATTGCTCTGTCGGTCAATGGTGAATTTTTGATTGTATAAGGCTGTCATGTCACGTTGGACTTAGCATTTGAAAGCCAAAAATACTTGAGGGACTGGAGGATCATGTGGCTATTCTTCCAGCCAAGTTTTCCCTCAGATCTTTAAACAGCTGCTTCAGAAGTGCATTCTTGCTGCAGACCTTCTGGAGACCTGGAGGGATTCACAGACCAGCTCGCTAATGACTCTTCTGTGCAGTGAACTTTCTGCCCAGGAACGCACTGTCTTCCGTGAAGGCCAACAAACGTAATCACTCATCAGGGGCGGTTTGTTTAAGATAATCTGAACAGAGAGGCCACCCTTGGTTTCCCTTTCAGGGGAACATGCTCAGGTGTCCTCTCAGGCAGAGTCCAAACATTTTGAGGAGCAGCAGTGGTAACTATTGCTACTATAACGCTATTCTTCAAAATCTCAAAATAATTTACAGTTTTGCTGAATGAAACCTACTGGACAAATGTTATTTAGCAGACAAGGTACACCTTAGCCCTGAGACTAGCTTAAATGCATAGTAAATCAGGCAACAGAAAATCCTGTCTCTTGTCTCCAGTTTTGTGGCAGCTGCTAAGGCTGGGGCTTCACCCCCTTCTCCTAAACACTTAAAGCAATCCCCTATTGCTGGAACGTTTAAATTGCTTGATCACTTTGGAGATTTTCTTGCCTTTCCTTTTTACTGTGGTAGGAAAGCTCTGTTTCTGTGCTTTATTTGAAATATCTTCTTCCCAGTGATACCTAAATTAAATAATTCAGACATTCCCACCAACACGAAAAGAATGTCTGCTATGGGTGAGGGAGGAGGAACCACTGCGGTCCCCAGGGAGCAGTGCCAGAAAATGGAAATGCACCAGCTGCAGCATTCCTTTTCATAGACTTCCTCTCCTGCTGTGGATTAGGGCTGGTCTGGTGTCCTTCCCTTCCCACCTTTCCTCTGCCCGTGCCCACGGGGCCGACTTGCCAGCATGATGGTTGCAGTTTCTCCGTATGATCCTGACCTTCTGTCCCTGAGGTTGCAGAGTTCAACCTTCCCCTCCAAATCACAGATTTGGGCAACTTACATTTGTAACCAAATGTGTCTCGCAAGCTAAGCATTTCAAGCCTGTTTTACATCTTTGAAGGGCTTGGTCCAAAGTCGAGTGAAGTCAGTGGAAGGACTCTCACTAGCCTCGGTGCATTTTGGATAAAGCTCTGAGGCAAGGCTCACATTCCATACATTTTAGCTTGGATTTGGATTTTCATAAGCTTTAACACTCCAGCAAGCTGCCAGATTCACAAATCTACATCCCATAGCATGTGCTTGCAGCCTCTTGGTTTTGTAAGAATTCTTTAAAGCTGAGAAAGAAGTTAATGAATTTGTTAGGACTATGACATGAAGACGTGCCATCAACTGCACAGCAACACCAGTTTTCACTGAAGATGCTGAGTTTCTCTCGAATGCATGATTGTTTGCATCTAGGATATAGGAACGTACGTAAAAGCGGGCTCGTTTGCAACATGAGGCAGGTAAAAAGCTGTGTACAGCAGCAGAGTGCTAATGGAGTACCCAAATCCAGAAAAAGAAAGTTTTAATATGTCTGTTTTCATTTTCCCCCTTGCTTACTCAGTATAGGCTCCGTCAATTTTTACTTCATAGCAGAGCAGGTGATTGGCATAGCACTGAAATTTCTAATCCAAACTGAGGCTTATTAGCTCAATCAGGTCTGACCCTGTCCCAGCTAAAATCAAAGCAAAACTTTGATAGGAACAGAACCAAATCCCTTTGGCTGTCTGGAAAGAAGAATAAGTACTAATGATGCCTGAAATCGGTACAGTTATGTCCATTTACAGAGTCACTCTCCGGCTCCTGGAATTGCTTTGCTCTTTGTCACGACTGTCTCAGAAGAGTATTCTTTTTGCATTCGTTGCTTTGTAAAAGAGGAAATAGTTTTGTCTTGTGGTAATGATTAAATTCTGAATATAGCCATGAAAGTATTTAGTACAGGAAGGAAACAATTTTTTAAGGAAATAAAAATAATTTTTAAAAAGTAAATGAAACCTCCAAGTTTTTTGAGCATTGAATATGGAAATGGATCTGTACAAAGTACTTAACTAGCTCCCTTAATGTCCCCTCTTGGGTTTAATTATCTTGGCTGTATTATGCCAGTGTCAACAAATCATGTAGCAGGTATATTCCAGGCATATTAGCAGGCTGTGAAAAATTTACATTCATTTTGAAAAGTATCGTCATAAGTAGTGTGATTTGTTTGTGAGATGAAACACTTGCTGCACCAAAGGGCACTTCACAAACCAAACTCCAGTCTGACAATACTAGGATAAAAAGACAAGCTAAAAACTGTGAAGTCTATCTCACTGCTATCTCCGTTTGCACTTGGGTCCTGCAGGAAAAAGATTTCTTTTATTCCGTTTTGCTGCATGTTTGGAATAAAGGAGGAACCAGCAATACCGTGAACTCTGCTCTTCTGCACCTGTTGGTATTATCTTTTTCCATGGTGCAGCTGCCAAGGCATATGGAGGCTCTAATTCCTTTGTGCAAAGAGACTCCTTATCATCATCTTTTCTATGAAGTAAATTTAGGCTAACAGCGGACAGGAGAAATGTGACATGAACGCTTATTGCGTATCAGTATTGGAGCTGCCGCAGCAATTTCAAGCACCTGCAGTTTATCAAGTTAGACATAAGAACGATTGACAGAGTGGCAATAACAATCATCTAGACATGTCATTCAGGGGGAAACAACACATTGTTTCTGTACTTTGTTTTAGGGAGCTTCCTGTTAAGCTTGAAAGTCTGTAGAATAATCTGTTAAACTTGTAACATTTATTACTAGAGTATGGGCATAAAACAAATAAAAACCTCACCTCTGATACTAGTGTTCCTTCTCCACTTGGCAACCTGAATTTTCTTTTTTTCTGAAGCAGAGCTGAAACTAGCTAGCCTTACTTTGATGATTTCAAAATATATTGTCAATTAACCAGGTAACTTCTTACTGCCTTGCTTGTAAGAAAAAAAAAAAAAAAAAAAAAAAAAAAAAAAAAAAAAAGAAGATAGAAAGACCTCTTTATGCACCAAATAACAGAATAGAACCCTGCTACATACTTAGCCTGACATGTCTGAAGGATAAAGAACCCAAAGTAAAAATAACACCACCAGCAATCTGTAATAATCCATAAAAACCCATTGGAAGACATTTAAGATTTGAGAAAACTCTTTCCTAACAGCCTTTCCTGCCTGCGCTGCTGTCACCCTGCGCTGCCTTTGCTTGCAGCAGCTGGGGAGACACAAGGCAAGGCTGGGCATTTCTTGCCAGTGTCTACCTTGAGACCTCAGCCGTTACCTACAGAAGCTCTTCGACATGATCTGAGAATGTGTAATCTCATTGCTTTCCCGTGACTACATAATGATGGGTTATGAAAGTGCAATAGAGAAGTACCAAGCTCTCAAAAGCCCTCTAGCAAGGCTATAGAGCTGGAGTTTTATTCATCAGCGTGAATCATTTCATGTTCTTGCACAGAGGTGCAATGAAAGGCCTTGGGCTTCTCAGCAGGCTATTTAGCTTTCTTGAGTCATGGTATTTGCTGTTGATCTCATTTTTAAGAGAATGCAGAAACATTAACTTTATGGCGTAAAAAGCAACTCTCATATGTTAAGGAGAGACGAAAACCTTCTCTGGGTTTACACTTGGGTCACGACAGGAAGGAGGCTGTTTTTCCTTTCAAACCTCCCTAGTTTCTAGGCATCTCTTAATCAGAGCAAGCTGCATGTGCTGAGGTCTCCAGCTATATTTGGCAAGTCTCTTGTAGGGTTTCCTTATTTTTTTTTCCCTAAGTAAGACTATTTCAGAGTTGCACCATTTTCCTTCTGGTACAGCCTCCTGAATCTCTGGGCTCATAGTACTTAGCTGCGTTTCTCTAACATGTGGGCACCGTTTTGGTTCCAGTGAGAGTGCCACAGTGGGCCTCTGCACAAACAACACAACAGTCGGGGGGGGGGGGGG
>VXBL01006846.1:1596585-1608147 GCA_013400195.1 Aramus guarauna
CCAGCTCTGGACATCTATTGCTGGCACTGGCATCAAACGAGCAGGAGTGGGATGGATTGAGGTTCCTCTCCCCCGGCAACTCTAATTTAAAGCCCTCTTCACCAGCTTGGTAAGCCTGTGACCAAAGATGTTCTTCCCATTCTCTGACAGACGGACCCAATCAGTCCCCAGAAGACCAGACTCACTCAAAGCAAGTCCCATGATCTAAGTAGCCGAACTAGTGTGGCACCAGTCCTGTAACTGTTTGTTGACTCACCAGATTTGACTGGCCCTTTCAAACCCCTTCCCTGTGACCAGGAGGACTGATGGAAAAACTACCTGCACTCCAGAGTCCCCCACCATGGCTCCCAGGGTTCTGCAATCCTTCTTGGTCCTCCTCAGACTGCTCCTGGCTGTATCACTGGTGCCCACGTGAAACCACAGCAATAGATAATAGTCAATAGACTGTACAATTCTATTTGTAAGTGTTTAGGAATATTTTATAGACCCCAAAATATTGCAGGTGGCTTTTTAAAGCTTTCTTGCTCACACGTGCACTTTGCTAAAACCCTTTGATATCTGGATGGAGCAACCTTTGCACTAGCAGAGATCACAGCATATGGAAGGCAACCAGGATGGACTGTCAACCTTTTTGGACAGTTTTGAAAATTTGTAGAGGTGACTTGACAGAGCCTAAAGCAAGAGCAATGTTGTACCTAATCCAAGCTTCTGCAGAGCACAGGCCTTGAAAGGCTGCCTGGGAAAGTCTGCATTGAGCAAGATGGCTTACACTGCACTGATAAATAGAGTGCCAGCAAAATTTCCAGAACCTGGTGCTGGAGACTTCTGTTGCACTGCTATAAGTCAGGAGAAAACATTGTAGATTTCAAAGCAGTTTAATTTTTAAATCAGATTATTTTAAAAAAACTAATTAAAATTAAATAAACATAAAAATAAAATTTCTGTAATTACTTAATCAAAGTGGATCAGAAGTATAACGCAGATCGGAATCATCAGTAAGTCTTACCTGTAGTCAGCTAGGCTTTTCATCCAAATAACAGAATATTCTTTTTATTTCTCTCCTTCCCTCCTTCTTCTTTGTGTGGTTCTCCATGGCTGTTTGGGTAGGGTGGGAGGGGCAGTCCCGGGGCACCCCACAGTTCTGGACATGTTGGTCACATCCCTGAATTGCTGGGCAGGGATGAGGTCTGTTCTATGTCCCTGCATTTCATTTAGAAGGAAATCTGCTTATACTGGGAGTAAAGGAGGTTTGGGGCATTTTGGTAAGTATCCTGATCTGGGCAAGGGGGACCTAGGCTAGCTGGATGAGCTTTGCTGCTACAGTGTAAGTAAGCAAACCAAGTCAAGGTTTTACGTGCATCCGAAAGTATTTCTGTCAGAGTGAGAACTGGAAATCATTATAGCTATGCTTTTAAATATTAAAAAAGAAATAAAATTGACAGCTTGACCACAAAAAACATATAAATACTTTAGAAATTATTCTTGGAGCATTTAAGGATTTGTTGTGTTGACTAAGAGTTTTACAGGCAGAATCAAATCTTGTAAAAGTTCTTCAGTTCAGCATGTGGTGGGGGTGAGTTAGTCATCTTGTTTTGAAAGAGCACGGTAAGTACAACGTGTATGTCAGGGTGGGAGGCAGGCAGGGGAAGGGAAGAACTGAGTGCACCTGGAGATGAGGTTTTACTTTTGTGAATTCACATATATGTCTTACTACAGGTGTGTTTACCAGTGCTATTTACTGTCCTGCTAACTATTGCAGTGCAGGAGCAAACCCCACAATTGTGTTCTTATGGACCAGCTCTCACGCTTCTGGCTAATCATCTTCCTGTTATTTTCCAATGGGTGATAGGAATTTGTGCACTGGTGATGCACAACTTATCATGAACCTATGAACCACAGTTCGGAAATCATGGTCACGGGTACTAGAGGTGAAAAATACTAAATCATGGGTGAGCCCACCTTCCTGCAAGTGCAGGCAGTAGCTCTAGGTCTTTTGATAACACCATTTTCCTGTTGAGTAAACCATACTCACTGTGCGTGATTTAGGAATAGATGTACAATTAAATAATCATTCGTGTGTTCCCTTACAAACAAATGTATATCTAATCTTCTATAGTAATATATTAGGCCTCAGAAAAGGATCTCCTGAAATTTCTCCTTGTTGATCTTGCTCCTCCAATATTGACTTTTTCTGTGTGGAGATGAATCTTATCTGGCTCTTTTTAGCCAGTGTACATTAGGTTCAGTTAAAATACTGATGTGATCTGTGTGACCTCTCTAGTATGAGAAATTACCCTTAAATCATCAGGACTACTCAACAGAATGCAGATAAAAAAAATGGATAAACCTTTGCAGACTCACAACTTGTTTGATTAGTTTCATTAGAATGAGTATTAGCTTTTAATGTAAATTGTTCTTTTGCTTGCAAAGAAAACTACTAATGATTAAAAAAAGAGGAGACCAAATCGTTTTTTTCCCCCGTTTTTTTTCTGTAAAGAGGTTCACTAAATTGGCATGTCTGTATGGTTTGTTTTAATGCATCTACTTAACTTAAATTGCTGAATTATCTTTCAAGGATAAGATTTCCAAGTTCTCTAAATTGTTCAAATGTACACTGAGACAAGACTTTCCAAAGAATCTATTTAATGGAACAGGGGATTTATCTCGGTTGCTAAAATTACCTTTAGGAAAATGTTCTTGAGTTAAGTGGGACCCTTTTCCCAGGGTGATAGATGTCCATCCTATCTTGGACTGAACATTTTGATCTGACTGCAGTTCAATCCTGCAGGTATTTAGGTTGGTGTGTGCATTGTGTCAGGCTGCCAGCCCGCCAAAATGCCTTCTCATTTACCAGCTGCATTGCAGTACCTTCTGAGTCCAGCTTTTACTGCATTGCCTTTGGCTCCCTGGGCTCTGAGGGAGGAGGTCTGGACCATCCACAGTGGTCACTCTTACTTCGTCTTTCCAGAATGTGCTTCCCTGTCCTCCTTCTTGTGAGGAACATACTTCCTTCAGTCCTGCTCACTGCAGGAAATGCAGACATGCCTCTCTGAAGTGGGCTATGAATGAGCTCCAGTGGCGTTCAGTGGAAATGCACCTGGCCTAGGTGTATGTTTACACTGAACTGTGTGCAGTTTGGTCTACGGGAAATACAGGTTTTAAAACAGCAGCTAAGCCTGCATTTTGATTTTGCACTTCTCTCATTCTCCTCAGCCTTTAAACAATGGATTGACTGGGCTCTTTTTCATCACAGTTACATGAAAGTGGCTTTTGCAGTTGTATAGACATTGGTCCAAGCCACCTTCCTGAGTCCACTACCTTGCAGGAAGATTTCACGCTGCTCTCTGGCAGCATGGGCAATGCTCCTCAGGTTAGCCCTGACATCTCCAAAAGCACAAGCTACTTCCTTCCGTCATGTCTCTGCACGTACAGGATGGGGCCACAAAAAAGTCCCCTTGGTGGCCTCGGTCTCATCATCATCAGTGCTACTTCCATGAGAAAAGCCTAATGGCATGGCTTTATATCAACCAAATCCTAACTCCTCCTTTATGATCCACAGGAAGGGGATGAAGTCAGCATTTTTCAGCTTAGGAGTTAGTGAACTTCAAAGACCACCTGTAGAAATGAGATGAATAGTAGTTCTTCATTTCATGTAACCTATTACTTTGTGTTGCTATTTAAAACTATGTTACTGAAAAAAGAAAGGCATTCATTGGAATATAAAAGTGGTGGAAGATGGTGGAAGAGGGGGGTAATAGACCCTGTGGCATTCATTTCACATTGCCTTTTGGTTTTTCTCTCTTTGATGTAATTGCTGGCTGTACCTCCTTTAGGTGGTCAGTTAATAACATTATCTTCTTAGGGAAAAAAAAGGGTTGGCAATTGTGCATTCATTATGTCATGAACTTTCCATGAGAAATTAGACTGTGAAAGGAAGGTGATGAAATCAAGCCCTAGCCTTACTCCACTGAAGTTATATTTGGATGAATTTGGCCTTGGAATTTGCTGGTCATTTAATATGATAGTCCTTGGAAGTATTTTTCTTTAATCTTTGTGCCTCATTAAGCAGATTCATCTCTGGGATAAGAAAAAAAATGATTTTTTTTTTTTTTTTGGAACCTGGTTGAGTTTGTGTTCATCAGACAAAACTATTTCTGTCAGCATTTCCTCTGTCTCTCAGTTTCACCTACTTAATGTTCATTTATGTAAGAAAAAGTAAAAACAATCAACTAAATCCAGTTCTTCCTTTGTCCTGAATCTGTGGTCCCAGGATCAGTAGGGAGATTGGTTTGCAATGAGAAGGTCAGTGACTTAAAAATATCTACGGAATTCTCAGTTTGCAGCAATACAACAGAAAGTTTACAATTGTATTTCCTGTTAGCTGGAGAAGCTGGGAGAGGATAAGCTATTGCGTAGTGAAAAGTCAATAGGAAAGTGAAGTTATACCTTTAGCAGTGAGGGATTATAAATCTCAATTTTGATTTTTAATTATGTTGATGTATTGCTACCCTTAAAGGACATTTATGAGACTTAGAATTAGATGGCAAGAAGACATGGTTACTGTCTAAATAAGTAAAATTTATGTGACAATTTAAAAGCTTCTTCAGACAAGGAAAAAAGCTGAGAAAAAAAAGAACTCAAAAACATTCAAAACACATTTTTTGTGTGTGTCCTAAGACTAATTTTGATCTTTGGCTATTAGAATAAAATGGGATCATCTTCTGTTCAACAGTCAAACAGGGAAAGCAGTCATTTTCACATCATAATTACATGTTTGTGTAGGAACCCTTCTGATTTTTCATGTCAATCACACAAACATTAGAGAAGAGTCCAGGACAGAAAGATGACTTCACAGCAAACCACCACATTCTTCATTCTCGTGTGGCTTCTGGTGATCTTGCTTGCTGCCTGAATGGTGACACTTCTGGCTTTCTTTCCATTTCTTATTTGTAGTGAATGTTTCTGAGTTTTGATTATCTGTGCAGATCTTTAAATGCTATGACTCTGCAGTGAACAAATATTATTAAAGAAGTTTTAAAAAGTCATAACTTTGCTAAATGATTTAATTTGGTTCATTTGGCTTTGAAGATCCTCTCTCAAGCATTTTTTGCTAACATGGAGGCATGTGGCTGCCATACAGCTTGTCGTGAAAAACCCGTGTAGAGGCATGGGACTGCTGAGACTCTCTTAGCTCAGGTTACAGCTCCTTGCTTTTGCGCCTACTACATCACAAGATCCCACTGAAAACCTGAAAAACTCACAAGAAGCAATAAACAGCTCTAGGAAACCTTTAGCTTGAATAGTAGGAAGTATAACAGAAAGACAACGTTATGCACGATAGGCAAATAAATAAGTTATTGGGAAGTTCTGCTGCCCCCTTCTAACTCACTGTTCCCCATTTCCTGGAAAAAAGCTACTTGGAGTGGTAATGGAAGGAAGACAGAAATGTGGTTTTATGGCTTAACGTAAGGAGAGTGTTTGGCTTGATTTGAGCAAAAGACATGTCTTCAACAAAAGACTGATTTTAACTTATTTTTTGCTGTTAATGAAACCAACAGACATAGACCTTACTCATGATAAATTCCACTGTGTTCAGAGTTATTTAATTTCTCTTCTGCTGTGTACTACTCATCATCGCAGTGCTTGTTTCTTATAATTATTCCTAATATCTCAGATTGGTCATGTACTACAATTTCTGTTCTGTCATTGGCAGACTAAAACCATAGCACTCCCATGTAGCCACTCAAATGCTTTTTGATTCTGACAGGACATTCTGGTAAATGAAAATCCCCCACTATTAATTTTTGGGTTTAAGTGCTCTGTTGAAAGAGTTTGGGGGTACTAATTAACTGCTTCACACTTTTCCACTGTCAGGCTAAAAACTGAACTCAATACTCAGCAAAAAATTTGCAGTGTACCAACCTCCAAAGATCAAATGTTTCAACTGAGTGCCCCCGTGATATTGCACAAAACTGTTGAATTTTGCAAGCAGCTGCTCTCTTCCTAATGGTTAATAATATGGTTATGTGGGGTTTGGCTTCATCAGATCTCTTAGGCCAATTGTGGAAAGATGCCAGTAACATACAAGCTTCAATCCTCTTTGGGGATGGACAGCTGTTTCCTCATGTAAACCTCTATTTAAATGGAGGAAGGCTTTTAATGTCAGCAATGACTTTTTTACATTACAAAGTTGAAGGGTTAAGCCAACCAGACAGCCAGACTTTGAAAAGAGATGTGTTGCACAGAGCCAGTTACAGTTGAGCAGGAGGGCATGCATGGGGCTTAAATAGCTGTCAGGAGGAGTAGCTATCAATGTAAGATGAAGTAAATAGCTCAAAGGCTCAGTATTCCTCAAATGAAGCTTTTTCTTTGAAAAACTGTTCCATGTGCTTTGTTCCCAGCTGATTTGCCTGTGTGCGGGTGGCAGCTCTTATGTATTAAACAGTTCGTGGGAATCAGAGGTTTGCACTAGCAGGTGCTCAAATGATACTAATTAATAAGAATGCAGTTTTGTCCCCAATTTTCTGCCATGTAAGTGTGCAAAATCTTTATGTGGGGAAGAACACTTGAGTCTTTGCTGTCAGTGACCGGGGAGAAGAAAAACAAAGCATTGGAAATCCAGAACCCTTACATGTATCACTGCATTAGGTGGACATGGACTTAGGCACCCACTGCAGCACTACTGTTGGGTGGTAAATGATCTGCATGATACCTTTTCCATGGGCCTAGGCCCTGCACTTGAAGGATTGAGCAAGACAAAACCTGAAAATGCAGCCAAAAATAGTTGAGAAATGGCATCATGGAGGGGAAGCTGATGTTTGACAGTGAGTTTTGGCTATTCAGCTTTAAGGCTTGGACCTCATTGAGCCTGAGGTAGGGCAGGAGCCCATGAACTTAGCAGAGCACAGGAGGAAAAAAGGAGAGAGCCCAGGACAAGGACAGTTTGGTTTCATAGTCCAGTCAAAAAAGTAGTAATGCTGGTGTTGCTTTTTTACTCTAAATGCCCTGTTTAATTACTTTACACAAGACGTAGGAGGTGGGTGTACAATTCCCACCCTGGTCTGAGGGATAGGAAACACACACCTCCTAGCTCTTGAGTAAGTATATGGGCCACCAGGCTCCAAGGCACTCTTATTTTTGTTTTCGCTCTTTTGATTTAACACTTTTTCTCTCTCTAAATAACAAAACATCCATTGAAAGAGCAACTGTAATTCAGGTATTGTATTTTCTAAGTAAATTTCCTGATAATCAGCATTGTTTTGTTTATTTCATCCTCTTGCTTCTTCTTCCAGTGACTATTACTTTGTTGAAAATAAAAGGGCCGGAAGGAAGAGGAGAGGAACAGTTTGCAGGCTACTGTCTTTCCTAGTAGCCAGGGTGGTCAGGTGAGAGCTTGGGTAGTTTAGTTCATACTGAGTGTTTGCCAAAAAATATGCCTCAGCCCCTTCCCAGGCCACTGGAGAGCTACTGGAGAGGGGAGAGAGGACTCTGAGACACCGGTGGAAGGAGAAGTGTCTGGAAGGAGACATATCAATAAAATGCCGAGACAGTAGGAATAGTGAGAAGGATGAATGGAAACCCTTCCATGTGGCTACAGAGAGACACCGGGTGAAGCTGAAATACAGCATGAAACACAGAGTGAGACCAGGGTGTAGTGAGCTATGGAGCGAAATAGATAAAAGCAAGTTATTGGTGTGGTTGTAAGCCGGATGCAATCTGACCTCAGTTAGGATAAAAAAAATCACATCTCTGACGTGATCAGGCCTCAGTTAGGATAAAAAATCCTAGCTCCACACAAAGCTGCAGTTAACAAAAGAGTACAAAACTGTCAGTCCTAAACCTTGAAGCAAGCCAGCTGAGTTAATGGCACTCCTTGCTTACACTGAACGCCTTGCACTGGTGAGTACTTACAGCTCGATCTTCCAAACAAAAAATATGACATGTTAACAAGGTGCAAACATGGAAGGCCACGATCCCTCAAAAAAGGAAAACAATCCCACTCTGCAAAGGGTACAGAAAGAAACATTTCCCCTTTTAAAGAAAAAAAAAAAAAATTTCCATAGCTTACTGTTAGGAGCATATGTTTTAGAACATAGTTCTGCTTGGTGACAGAGATGTGTTTTGGTCTGCCCAACACTTTAAATGCCTCTCCCATTAGAATTAATTAGCGTCAGAATGGTTTGTCCTCTTCTGTTAGAAGCACTGGAAATCATTCCTCAGCCACAGCAAAAATTTCCAGGATAGTGGTGGTCATACATTTAAGACCTGAAGTTCATGTTAAATTGAATGTAGTTGATGGAAAAATAGATTAATTTAGATGGGAGAAATTAGCCAGTGAATTAAAAAAAATTAGGGTCACAGTCTGTAGTCTGGCAAATCATATGGCTTTTTTTAAAAACCTGCTATTCATAAGAAGCTCAAGTGATTTACTCTCTGAAATAGAGCAAAAGCTGATAAATGAGTCACCAAAATGCTTACAGACAGTGACCAAGCAAGCAATTCTCTGCTTGATAGGTACTAATGGGACTGCAGGGGCAACCTGCAATAATTGTGCTAATGGACCAGCAGAAGTCCTGCTCTGTCCACAGCAGGTCAGAGCTAAGTCAAGGACAGCACAGTGAGCTGGAGCCAGGTCTGTCAGAACTGAGTAGGTTCAGAATTAATGCACTTAGGTTTGTTGGGTTTGGTTTGGTGGTATTTTTTTTTTTCTTTGCACTTTTTTTATATGATTTCTTTAGGGCAGGGTGAAATAGAAAACAGATTGGCAGTTACAGCAACTCACAGTTTTCAGAGATGCAGCAGGATACTGACTCAGTACTGTCTGTGAATTAGCATCATTCAGAAGCAGCTGTGAAAAGCTGAAGGTTTTGCTCACATTTTCTGAGCTACTCCCTTTTGCGTGCGAGTCGGTAAGGACAGTAAACATAGTCCATCTGCCACTCACTCCCTGGTGTCAGTGAGCAGAGTTTTTGCAAGGACTCCCTTGACTGAAGTGCAGCTCTGGCAGTGGTGGAGTATGAAAGCATTTCTCTCTGGTGGCCGTGCTGGCAGCTGTATTGAACTGGTATGCCTGGCACGGCATTGCACTGCCTGCTTGAGGAGGAAGCGCTATGCTACTGACAAATTTATTGTAAGAAGTCTAATCCTGGATTAATACAATGCTTCCTTGAATAGGATAGGTAAATATTTCACAGCGACTTCTCCACCCACTCTTGTGGTCTTATGTAATTTATTTTCTCTGCTGCTCAGAAAATACAAAAGTGAAAGCAGCTTCAAATATTCTTTTGTCTCTAATCTTTCGAGGAGTGATAAGAGCAACTCTACCTCCTCAGCCACGTCAATGACATGTGAACTGCAATCCTCTTTAGGAGTCTATTGACAGCTGGTTCATCATGTAAACCTCTTAGAGTGAAAAGCACGAACCTGAATTTAGTGAATCTGTCTGAAAAAAGGAATGGTAAACCCAGAATGAAGGGTAACAAGGAATGCACTTCTGTTTTCTCTCATGTGTCCTTAACTGTATAGGCTAAACAAGCAAGGCTAAGTCATAATACCATATAAATGCACAGTTTTGTTGCATCCATTGGCAGCACATGGCTTCTTTGCCAAGGTGCTCTGTGTACTGTACGTTGTGCCTCCCAGTGCTTTCCAGTACAGAACAACAAAAGAAATGCTCTATGCAGAAGTGGCACAATGGAATTTGTTCATTTTAGACAATGTTTTTGGCTCATGTCTACTTGGCATGTTTAGTCTGTACCCAAAAATGAGCTAAGCCAGAACTGTAAGGAACAGTGATGTTTCAGAATAAAAATTTTGAACATCAGCATGTGGAAAACTACTATTTTTAACCACAAATAAAATGGCAACGAGCACCCATTACAAATCTGTTCGTAGTTGTATAACAGTATTGAAGAGGATTATACGGTCAAAAATATTCCTACTAGCCTATTTTGACAGAAGACAGACTACCCTCGGCCAAAAAGAATGATAGATTGTTATAAAGATTTGTATGCATGGGTATTGTGCTAATCACAATTCTGAACCTATAGGTCTGTCAACAAATGTCAAAAAAGCTTCATTGATGTCATTAGACCTGTGCTGCTCTCCTTCAGCTGGAAATCTGATGTTTGTGAGGCAAAACAAGAGCTCTATATCGAAAGCAGGCAACAAATGTACAAATTTATTTACAATTTAGAGTAGGACTGATCATTTAATTTTCTTGATATGCCAATCCAACAAATGTTTTAAGCTCAAGCAGACAGGATGGAGAAAAGAGAATTCTGTCTCTTCATACTTGTGAAATGCTGCATGAATCTGGAGAGATTTAGGTCACATGTATAACGCTTCGAAATCATAAAAATTAAGTATTGACGCCAGCTTTCATACATGTAACGGAATTTATTCACTTGTATGCAGAATTAGTCATCACGATCCTACCTGTGCTACATATGTATCCCCTGTTCAGGGATGAGGTCTTCATTGTATCATGGTCTACATCACATTTTATCTTTATTAACAAGAAAGTTGCAAGTAGGAACATACCTTATCCTACTGAGGTTACCGTGTTTGGTTATTGACCAAAATTAATATATAAACTGGGATAACACCACAGAGCTGAGACTGTAACCATACCTCTTGCAATGAAGAACAAATGTTGATGGAGTCCATACTTCCTTTCTAAATCAATGGCCTTTTTAAAATTTAATATGTCTATATGCTTTTGTATTAAGTGAAAATCTGTTCTCTTAGCTCTGCCATGCATCATCATATTTTTTTCTCTCCAGCCCACGCTTTTTCCTAATGCTTCTGGAGGAGATAATTCCTGTAGCTTTAGTTCTTCCACTATTCTGATTAACTTCCACATTGCATAACCCTAAAATAATACAAAATGATTTTTTTTCTCTGTGACAACGTACTATGGACTTCTGCTTCTCATAGACAGTTTGTTTGTTTGTTTGTTTTAAAACGTTTTCTTTGCAATTGTAACCTACTTTTAAGTCCATGGCTCAAATGTGATTCCATTATTTGGGCTTTAATGTTATTATTTTTGTGCAGAAAACCAACCATTACTCTGTGTTTATTCTTGAGGTGCAGAAGAGCTACCTCTACACTAACTTTTAAGAACAATGTCTGGCTATGGCCATTTTAGTCTCTCTCTCTCTCTCTCTCTCTCATCTTTCTCCCTTTTTTGTCACTTAGCTTCATTGTTCCACTGCCTAAAGTATCCACTTACCTTTCTTTTTCCTTTGTTTTTCCATATTGACAGAATATCCTTCAGTTTTCCTGCTATGTCACACCCTACTAATAATTTCTTTTTGCAAACTGCCTGTGTAGACTGTATTAAAAAGACATTTGTTAGTGCAGTGGCTGTTTATCTTGGCAACAGTTTCTGGAGTTGTTTTATTCAAAAGATATGTGTGAGAAGCTGTGTTTTGTTAGTACTATATCCTACATTCAGGCATCTGATGTGCGTCTCAGGCTTCTCTTATTTGGAGGTGCTGTTGATTCAAGAGCACTACATGTTTTTGATCCATTTGAGTTAATAATCAAACAGTTGCTTAA
>VXBL01006846.1:1608234-1619622 GCA_013400195.1 Aramus guarauna
TTTTTTTTTTTTTAATGAAAAGCTTATTTTTTCCTGCTTTTAAAAATGCTAAATAGTGTCTCTGATTGAAAATTAATAGATTATTCAGGTGCTGTATCTGCCTGAAGAAACCAGACACTTGTAAACTTTCTTCTGTCTTTAACTGTCTAAATTATCTGTGCTCCATGGCATTTCTGCCAGGGTGGGACCAGTAACAGAGATCCTTCATCTCAATTCTTCTGCTTTTGGAGGCAGTCATATCAGTCTTGCTTCTTCAAAGGGATTCATTTGTAAGCACCTGCTGGTTTTTTTCATCTGTCTCTTTGTATAGTAGCTTGGAGCTTTCTGCCTTAATGAGGGGAAGAAGACAGAGAGAAGCCGATGACAAAGGACAGCTATGTCAGCATGGAGTTTCCCTCTTGCTGAAGAATTTTTTTTTTTTTAAGCCAGCAACACTGACACTTTTCCTTTTCTATTTTCTTTTTCTTTGGGAGCACAGAATGAAGTTTTATTTATGTAGCCATGTCTGGATGGCCAGAAATTTTCATGCCTATGAGAAGACTTATTATCCATATGGCTACTGAGCAGAATCCTACCTTTTTTTTTGTTTTTGGTGATCAGTGCCCAGAATTTAGCTTTGGGATGGTGCTGCTTTTTAGAACATGCATAGCAAATGTTACGGCATTTCTCATCAAGAATATATTATGTCAGGAACAAGATGGAAGGAAAGCAACTCTGTGAGATTATGGAGCAACCAAAGTGTCACTTGCATAGGGCCAAAGGGAATGCAGTGTCGGAGAGAAGAGAGTCTGGCATCTGTGTGACTGGGAGGGAAGATTTGCATCATTGCTATTAAGATATATGATGCATAGTTAAGTTGTGTTACCAGAACAAAGCAATCTGCCATGTAGGAAAAGGAATTTCCTTCTGAACCCTGAGAGGCATGATTTTGTTTTGTTGACTTTTCAGCGCACAGGAGTCTGTTCTTACCTGGAAGAGGATTACAGCTTAAATCAGGAGGAAGGGAAGCTCAAATGGCATCATTATTCTTTACTTTTGTGGTCAATTTCCCCTCTTTGGGGGAGACTTGCTGAATATAATTTGCATGCTACTCTGCATGAGACAAGGAAATTCTCAGTTTCTTTGGAATGCATTATTTATAATCCTTGGTTTTTTCTTTCTTTTTTCTTCCTTTTTTTTTTTTTTTCTCTTTGAGAATCTAACCTGAATGTGTTTATGGACTCAGATCTTGTGTTTCAAATTCATGTCCCATTGGCATTGAATCAAAAATCTGTGTTTTAAAGCTGCTTGTTAACATAAAGTAGACAGCTCCTTCTCTGACATTGTAGCCTTGAGGTACCTATAGATATCTGAGGCCTTTAAAGACAGAAAAAAGAACCCAACAGTGTGGAATGAGTTTTCTGAGGCTTGGAAACTGCATATGTTAACAAGTTACAGTGATCTTAGTGAAAGACTATTGCAGGGAAGAGCATCATCTTTGTGAATCAAAACTGCATTTGTTCTTGAATGGTTTAACGGAATATTCTCCAAGTGTTAAGAGTAAATAGTGTATTATTATCAGCTACCTTTTTATTCTGTTTGGTTTCTTTAATTTGTTCCTTTGGGATTTTCAGTGCTTTAAGCATTTTTTGTCTGTGATGTAACTCGAGGAGGAATGCAATGACTGGTGATGTGGGTTTACTCTGTATTGGAAGTTACGTGTTAGAAAGTTATGAGGAAATCATCTTTGGAAGGATTTGTTCATAGTTCTTTGTATTCCTAATCAACAATGAATAACTTTTTGGGTGAAAAATATTCTGTACTAAAAAGAAGTTTCATCTAAGAGCAAATGAAAAGTACATGAAAAAAAGTACTTTTTCATACACTGTAATATAGACATTGTTTGTCTGAGGTCTATACATTATTTAGTGAAGAAGTCTTTCTTTCACTTTCACAATTAATTCTCCAGGTTGCTAGTATAGTCAACATGGGAGACAGGGAGGATGAAAATGATTTGATGAGGTCTCTCCCCTGCCAATGACTGTAACTCTCCTAGACTAGACTTTTAGACAGCAAAAGTTACATGCATAACTTCAGTGTCTTACGTTCAGCCAGAAGCTGAAGAGGAAATCTTAGTGCCTCCATTATAGTTAAAATAATGAAAAAAATAAATGTAATGGAAGGACTTCCATTATAGTGAAAAAATATCATTTTTTTTCAATGTAATAGTATTATGTCATTATATGATAGCTATATCATCCCTACAAATTATTTTTTAATCTTAAAAATTTACCACTCTTTCTCCTCTGCCTACTCTGAGCACTGTATCTCACATCCTAGCTTTGGAGTGAATTTTAGCATTTTTGCTGGTTCCAGTCTACTGAAATCAGGATTGTGTTGGGTTTGCATGGCAAGGTTTTGGTAGCAGGGGGGACTACAGAGGTGGCTTCTGTCAGAAGCTGCTAGAAACTTCCCCTGTGTCTGACAGAGCCAATGCCAACCAGCTCCAAGATGGACCTGCCGCTGGCCAAGGCCAAGCCCATCAGCACCTCTGTGATAAAGTACTTAAGATGGGAAAAAAAACGGTTAGAGAGAGCTTTTGCAGCCAGAGAGAGGAGTGAGAAGATGTAAGAAACTCCGCAGACACCAAGGTCAGTGCAGAAGGAGGGGGAGGAGATGCTCCAGGCTCTGGAGCAGAGATCCCCCTGCAGCCTGTGGTGAAGACCATGGTGAAGCAGGCTGTCNAGGTGTTTTAAGATTTGGTTTTATTTCTCATTCCTCTATTCTGTTCTGTTTGGGAATAAATTAGATGAATTTTGTCTCTAAGTTCAGTCTGTTTTGGTTGTAATGATATTGGTGAGTGATTTCTCCCTGCCCTTCTCTCGACCCACAAGTGTTCCATTACACCTTTTGTCCCCTGTCTAGTGACTGAGGTGAGTGATAGAGCAGCTCTGGTGGGCACCTGGCCCCCAGTCAGGGTCAACCCACCACAAGGATCTACATAAAGGCCATGTAAGTTGTCCTAGTTATATTGTAATACTTTATGAGAACCGGACTATTTACCAGATATGAGGGTTCTTGAACTTGCCTTGTTTCATTTTATTGTGACCAAAGGACAAAATACAAGTCCCAGCAAGCTTACAATACTTGGGATCCATCATGTGGTTGGTTTTTTTTTTTGTTTGTTTGCTTTGTTTTGCTTTGCTTTGCTTTTTAAATAAAGCTTAATTTGATAACAACTTGAATTTTTTAAGCCATGTCATGGCCTGCTGCTTGCCTTCACCTCCTCTCTCTAACACCTCTCCAGGCACAGCAGTCAGTCCACATTTTTTCCTGTTGTTAATCATCTTTTCTATACATCTGTCCAGCTGTTTTTTTTTAACTCTAAGAAATGGAGATACTTTGATTTTAGTGACAAAGTGACTTTTTTACTCTAAAAGTTGCAGGTAGGAATAATGTTATCTCCAAATTCTTGGAATGAAACATATGGAACTACATTTTTAAAATAAATGTTTAAAAATGAAGAAAAATAGCTTCTTAATGAGTTCATCTTTAAGTATTGCTCACTAATTCCTCTTTTCTGTGTCCAAAACTGGAGAGAGTGGCATAAGGGCATATTATAAGACTATGCAAAGACAGAAACATAATTATAAGTGACAGTTTGTTATTACATCACTTGCAATAATGAAAATTGTATCAAAATAATCCTGTCTCAACATTGTGTAGGAAAGCGTTCCCTTATCTGGGAAGTGGTCAATGGTCTTCTTTTAGTAGTGCTTCCTTTTCTTGTATCATCCTTAAATTCAGCTAGTCTGAAGGTGAATCTTCATATATTCCTCCAAACCTTTGAGACTACAACATCATATCACTGCAACGCTTAAGCATAACCTTCTCTAGAGATGGTCACATCATCCAGTTGTTTCTCAGACCTATTGTTCTCCTCTTTTTTCCATCAGCCAAGTGCCCTTGCATCTTTAAGAGAGTCTGGTTAGATATAAAGTTAAAACATTAAGTTGTGACCACTTCCTTAACTTTGAGATTCCTGAAATTGCCTCACAGACTCCAAAAAACATGTGAACGCACCCTTATTTGTCATAAATTCAGTTAGCATGAGAGCTGGTTAAGCTAAAAGCCCATTGTGAATGCCAAAGAGGAATGCTGGCATTTAAAAGCCAACCTTGGAGAATATGCTGAAGTATTACGAGTGCAGCCAGCTTAAAGTGTTGCAAATAAATTGCTTCCTTTATACCTGATTCATTTTTCAGTCTGCCCTGCAGCATTTGAGAATAATATCTCTTAACGGGTTATCTGTGTAATCCACAGAGGAAGTGGGGTTTTGGAATTTGGACCACTACCAGTACCGGCTATTGCTGCCTATTTCAAATTTGCAGCTTGCTGGCAGTCACCAACAGCTAAACTGTTCTGGCAGCACCTGCTCCTGAAATGTATTTTCTCCTTCAGACTGTCTGCAGTTTTTTGCATGCTCTCTCCTGTAGCTTTCCAATTTTCTCTGCTGAAGCAGAAATTGGAGATGAGGAAAGAGTAGCTGCACTTTCTTAGTGCAACTTCTCAGCCCTTCAAAGGGTAGGCTCTTGGACCTGCCTCATCACTGTGGCCCTGCTGGGTAGTTAGGAGGGTCTGGGCTGGCCCTGGTCCCTGTCCCATCCCTGCTCCCTTGCTGGGTGCTGTGAGACGGGCCCTGGTCGAGAAGGGCATGGCCCTGCCAGACCTACGACCACCCTCTGCCCCTGGCTCCCTTCCATCGGGCAGCCAGCCCACATGATGCCCTGACACAGGAATGAAAAATGTGTGGAGAACAGCTTAGTCCTCTTAGGTAGAGTCAGAGGATCTTCAGGGCAGCTTAAGGATTAAGTACATGCTTTTAGCTTCGTTCACTGCAGTGGGGTCCTGGTGTGTCTTAGTTGTTAACCATGTTCTGATGCCTTCTTGATGGAGACTTTCCTTGGAAGAGGCAGGACTTGAGGAAAAGGACCTACCAAATTTCATTTTTCTGGGAAGTACAATAACCCTACAAAACCAGATTTGATTAAAAAAAAAAAAAGAAAAAAGAAAAAAGGAAATACAGGAAGCACACTATTTTCCAAGCTATTTTTGAACTTTAAAATTGCCCTACTTCTTAAAATAGAAGAATATTGCACAAATGAAGGAGGAGAGATGACTACTACATGCTCTTGCAGGACACGTTCCCTCTCCAAATCCAGCAGAACTGAATGTAACAAGCACATTGTGTGCTCCCTGTATATGGAACCATTTCTGTCTTGGAAAAGCTTGCCACACACTTCACTACATCTTTCTTAAGCACGTTCTTTATTTGTCTAGGGTCTTGGCATGGCAGACGCTTCTCAATATGAGACCTGCCAGTTGGCTGTACCTCTTGTAGTGTCTTGCTGTCAGGTAGTGCCAGCGCCACAGTCCTCTGGGGGATCCTGTACAGTCCTGTCTGATAGAGAATTAGGAAAGTCAAAGAGAAAATGAGTCTGTATTAAGTAATGCTTTCATTGCTAAATTTTTCTGACATCTTAATGGTGCATGCTTTTAAAAGGTCTAGAGGTTATTTGCTGATTTAGTTGAAGCTACATAAAACAGTCATCAGAAAATGTCTGGAGCCTGTTTAGAGATGTGAGCTCTGGAGTCTTTGATCCTTCCCTTGACTCTTAGTGTATCAGTTGACCATACTTCATTTGCGATGGGTAGTCATAACAGTTCCTCCATGACATGCTACCACTGAGGAGCAAACACGATGGAGGGTTGTGTCGCTGTGTGGGCACATATATATCATAATGCTGATGTACGTATGTATACAGCTGCTTAGTACACAGTAAATGTTTAAAAGCTGAATGCTATGATGTTGGTTAGCACAGTTTGCACGACATAAATGTTGTTCAAAAGTGGACTTTATCAGAACTTGGTGAGAGAATGTGTTTCAAATGCAGTCAAAAACTGGTGTGTGGTTTTCTTTTTTTAAAAAAAAACCAACCCTCTCTGTTTTTCAATTTGTTTCTGCATTGTGATGAGAAAGTTACACTAGGAGCAATTGTTTCAGTATGTATTATTTGTATAAATGTTCTCTATTCAGGGAAGATGATGCTTCTGAAATTAGGCTTTAACTTATAAGAATTTAGAAATTATAAATTAAAGTCATACAGTTGTTGCTAGTCTCCTGCATGATTAATTATGTCTCCTATACTTTGGCCTTCTTCTCTTGTAGGAAACTTTGCTTAAATTTTTATTGTATTTGTTATAATCTCTTGGCTTGGTAACATTCCTGGACTTTTGTTTAAGAGGCAACCTCACACTTATAATGATTTTAGTGATTACTAATTCAGGGAAGCATACTTTTATGTTCCCGGGAGAGATTCTGCTTTCAATTTTTTATGTAGTGAAGTTTCCAACAAGATATGTTCAAAACTGTTGATGTTCTTGCAAAATACTTTTGCTTCCTTATTCATGTCTTCTTCAATTCTGACCAAATCCTTTCCATAGATGTGAGAATTATTGCTTTCTGTTGTCATAGAAATAGCTCTTTTACTGATAGTTGCATGCACAATGTAGCATATGGCAGATGAAACATTATATTAGCTGATGTTTAAAATGTATGCTTTTTATTATAAGGAGTGAAAACTTAATGAATTGTGTGGCATGATTAATCTTTTCAATATAAGGCTAAACAACAGGTTCCAGCCAAACCTAGTGATTATTCTAAGTGTTTGCCAGCTGACTAGGATGAGTATGGTCTTCTCCTTTCTCAGGTTCTTGTAGGATGCTTACTTCTTTTAGTGTCCTTTGCTGTAGTGTATTTGGGATTGAAAGGCTGCTTATTGCTGAACAACAGTTCCTTGAAAGTGGCATGTGTAAACACATACAAGAAATGCCTGAAAATATGGTCAGGGGGCAGGTCTGGTGCTCAACAGCAGGAATCGAGTTCTCTCTTTGGACTTCATCTAAAGTCCCCTGAAGACTTTGGAAGTTATCACCTGCAGGCAATGGGAAACAGTGGTGTAAGTAGAACCCACAGCACTCTTCAGCCACCGATTCTGAATGACATCCAAAGAGTCATCAGTCAGTGGGAGCAACTGGAGTCTCCCACATCTCTTCCTTTCCTCTCCTGCTCTCCCTGTACCTCTCCATGTGGCCAAGAGAGCAGGGAGGCCCCCTTACACTACCCAAATGAGTGTAGGAGACTAAAGGTCCTATCCCTGCTGTACAGCTGTGGAGAAGTACAAATTGCCACCAAATAGCGTGAACCTTGCTTGTCCATGGGAGCAGTGGCACAGCCACAGGTTGTGGGGTTTTCTGCAATAGATGCCTGAGACTTTCACTTGGACCCTCGTATTTTTTAATATTGTGGGTGAGATCCTTCTCCAGCTGCTGTCAGGCAACCGGAGCTCATCTGTGGATACCTCCATGACTTGGCAGAACCTGCTGTATCATCTGGGGTGTGGACAGCCCTCCTACGATGCTGGTTCCTCTTCTGGGTAACTATGGAGACAGTCAGAAATTGTAATTGCTTGGAAGATTAGCCATGGGAAAGTATGACTTTGACTGCAAGTAACCAGCTCAGAAAACACACACTTCCTCGGAACAAACTTATACTCCTGCAGAGAGAGCCAAAATCTGTATATATGACTGTCACAGCCAAGTGGTTAAGAACACAATCTTCGGTTTGAAAGATTTCTCTTAATTAAAAAAAACATGGCCAGCTGTAACAAATGTGAGAATGAATGTGGCCACAGCTGTGGTTGTACAGGAGGCAGGACATGCTCTTCTTTTTCTGATGTCAGTTCTACATGGATATTTCCATATGTGTGGTGTTTTGTAAGTATTTGAAGAAGTCCTCGTCAAATACTTTTTTCCATATTTTTTAGTTTTGATTTTCTCCCATCACTTTTGAATGAAAGGGAAATGAGAATTTTTTTTTTTTTTGTGAAGATCTATGTGCATATCTACATATAAATGTATACATTTGTAAATGTAATTATTTGATGTCTCTTCTTATATTTAATGTATAAAAAGGCAATGATTTTTGAGTCTGAACCATGAGAGAACAACAGTGGACAAAACTTGTGTCCAGCTTATCAGCTCCTCACCTGCACATAGCATAAATCCAGAGCAGTCTTCTCATCCTATGAATGAGCCTATCCAGAATGGGCTAACAAGCTCCTTGGTAATGTTGCTGAATTGCTCAGTAGAAATAGATTCCACTCTGTTCTAGAATTTAGGTATAATCAAAGTTTCTAGCTCTTTTGATTGTGAAGAAACTTTCAAAGTGTAAACTGATCCTAAGTTTTGAAATGGGTCACACTGATTTTTCCCTTATTTACAGTGTCATAATTGCCAGCTGCTTGCAAGGCTGAGAGAACTGCAGACTTGCTCCTCTAATAGTAGGGGGTCTTTGGGCCTTCCTAGGTTTTGCTTGCAGATGATCTCTGTTATCCTTTGATGAAGTGGATGACCAAATCGCACCAATAGTGTCTCTGTAGAAATATGAGAGGCACAGAGGGCTTTGCATTAGGCTCTCTCTTCAGGGCTGACTTTCGTTTTTATAATCCATGCTATTTTTTCATTATGTTTTTTCAACTTTTGTTTCTAGAGCTTTCAGCCTTCAAGAATCTTTTATGCTCTAATTAGCTTTATTGTTTATATTACTCTCATTCTCTAATTAGAGTAATCACATCATGGGGGAGTTGAGCCTCTTCTGCTTTTCTCTAATTATTTTTGTTTTGTCAAGCCTGGCTGTTTCCTGCTGCTTATTCTTGTCCATGTGTTTTTACTCTCTACAAATTGATGTTGTCATGTACTAATTGTGTTCACTTTTTTTGAAGACCTTTTCCATTTTTACTGTATTGGCCATTCTTGGCAATCTGTGAGGCTCTACAGTTACATTTAAAAGTGTCACAGCCTATACCAGCAAGTGTGTCCTGTTTTTTGGCTGGGATAGAGTTAATTTTCACAAGAAGCTTGGAGGGGACGCAGCCAGGAGAGCTGACCCAAACTTGTGGGAGGGGTATTCCATACCATATGATATCATGCTCCATATATAAGGGGGGGAGCTGGCTGGGGAGGATGGATCTCTGCTTGGAGATGGGCTGGACATTGGGCTCTGAGTAGTGAGCAAGTTGTACTGTGCATCATGTGCTTTGTATGTTCTTTGATACATATTGTTGCTGTTACTTTCCTCTTGCTTTGCTGCCCTGGTAAACTGTCCCTATCTCAGCCCATGGGTTTTACATCTTTCTTCCAATTCTTCTTCCCAGGAGTGAGCGAGCAGCTGCGTGGTACTTAGCTGCTGGCTAGGGCTAAACTATGACAAAGTGGGAATAACAAATGTGCAAAAAGAACAGCATATAGTGTATATTATTTGGACCCTTTTTCATGGGGCAAGTGGCATCATTTTAACAGCAGAAACAGCAAATCAGTTTTTGGAGGAGTTAAAGTTCTGAATGTACAAGTTCAAGGTTCACTATTAGAATTTATATTAAAGTTTCCTCCTTTGGATGCAAACTTTGAATGCAGTGGGATGCTGGGATTAGCCAGGAGCATCTCAGTGATGCTCAGTGAGTATGCGTTTAAAATCCTGATAGTGTTTTTGCTATCCTTATGGATTCCATTTTGTGAAAGCTCTAGGTAATCTATTACATCTAAGGCTATGATAAGATTGGAATAGCACTCTCTTCAAAATACCAGAGTTTCTCCACTTAAACTGTTTTGTGAATGATACTCTCCTATTTAATAAAGGAAGCACTTTGACACCTTCAGTGTGCAATCACCTCTTCACAGATAAAGTGTCTGTGCAATGTAGCACCTGAATTGTAATCTGCCCAACATTTGCCCCGAGGTATGGGATAATTCAGTCTCTAACTCATTCATTCTCTGCTCTTGAGACTGCAAATGCACTGCTTACAGCAGAGTTTGAACAAGTGTTGTGGCCACTCAAGGCTGAAATAGCAATATCTCATTGCTTCACACCTAGCACAGCTTCTGAGTGATAACACTACTCAACAAGCAAGCTGAAGCATTAACTGGAGGTTTTAATTTTACAACGTTTGAGTTTGTGCACGCCTCTACAAATTGCAAGAAATTCCGCTATCTTACATTGTGTTATAAAGTTAAATACACAGAGCCTTCTTTTTCTGAACTGGCCTTATATGTGTAAGAATGAATTGCCAGTCACCTTTGAATATTTAGTTGTTTGCCTATGATTTTATAATTTCTTTCCGCTTACAGTCTAGCAAGAGCAGAACACGTTTTAGGTTTCCTCTAAGTCTCTCTAGGAGTACTGAGATCTGCATGTTGACTGTATGTCTAGCAGATTTCTTTGGGACTTTCTGGTGGTGGATGGTTGCAATTTTGAATGGAATAAGTCTGAGCATGTCAGAAGCATGGTGGTTTTGATGAGAAATGTCTCTGGAAGAGCCAGGTCTTGCAGAGAGCTCTAAAATGGCTCAATTATTTAATCTCTCCAAGAAGCCTGCCCCAGAGCTAGACCCTTGTGATTGTGCTTGATTCTTTTCAATTATTTCCTAAGTTCTGGGATTTATATTTTAGCAAAAGGCTTCTTAACAATGCTAAGCTGCAATATGGCAAGAAGTAGTTTACTCTCTGTTAATTATCTGCAGCACCAGGACCAACACTTGACAGAAACTCTTTGGAAGGGATTGTGCTGCAGGGATGAAGCACTTGCACTTTAGATAAAGCTTTCTTCCCTCATACAAAGGGTACTGGGGTGGTTGTAGAGACTTTGTGATCCTTGTCTGAGGTGATATTTGTGGGATGGAAATGATCTTATTATTTTATGTTTTATGAAGTATATTAATATGAACTTACATGAATATATGTCATTATTTACCTTAAGCATTTTGCCTCACTAATATTACAGTGCAGTTGTCCCACTGTAAATTTAGGTGTCTAAAATATAAGCGTGAGTTAGATGTCTATTGCTCTTCTGGCATTAAGAGGGAATTTAATTGAATATTTTAAATGCCACTTCTAGGATAAGATAAATTTATCTTATTTTATGCAGTAGAGTCCCCCATAACTATAAGGAAGTAACTACCATGCCTAGTTCAACCTTCATTTAGGTGAACACCATTCTTGAAGAATATTTAACTGATAAGATGCACTTGTAACAAAATATTGTGTAGAACTGGAACTGTAGCAAATCATTGTACTGCAGATTTACTGGTTTTTTTTGTTTGTTTGTTTTTGTTTGTTTGTTTGTTTTCCTTCTCTCTCTCAAAGATATAACTTCAACTTTTCCAAATTATTCAGCTCAAGGTCAAAAAACACTGGTTTTACAGAGAAGACACCACTGCTGAAGGTTTCCTCAGAGGAAAATGGGTGAGTTTACTTTCATTTTACTTGATTTCCCACCGTCCCCCCCCAAAAAAA
>VXBL01006846.1:1619668-1667762 GCA_013400195.1 Aramus guarauna
AAAAAAAAAATAATATCTCTTCTATGTAATTGTGCATGGTTCTTTCTTATATCCTGACACCAAACCTGTTTTGGAAATAAAGTGAACAGCAGGGGTTGTGAGCAGAGAATGACTCTGGAGGAGCTTGAGTGGAAAGAAAGGGCTGTAAATGGGGAAAGGAAGGATGTAAGGTCTGAGGTCAGAGTGATTAGAGATCCCTAAGAATAAGCATCTGAAGGTTGTGTGCTCTTATTTCCTCCATGTGGTGTTACACCAGGTGCACTGAGAGACACAGCAAAGCTATAGAAAGGGTCCTTGTAGGGGGTTTCCACAGAAAATCCTGAAATACGTCTGCCTGGCACATGAGAAAGCTGGTTCTCCCAGGTGCACCTAAATGCCATGGGGTCTTTCCTCTTGCTCCCCAGTCAACCCGCTGTGTCACCAAGGGGAGCTCAGTCTGTACTGAATAAATATCTTTCTAGGAACTCTTCCATTAAAATCTTTCACAGGGAACCTAAGGATATGCAAGCTCAGTTGCATCTACTACCTGTTGAAGTAAACTACTCTTTTGTTTTATTATGTTTACTGCAAATGTGTGACAGGTTGCAGTGCATGGCTCTTCATAATCCAGATTTTACCACAGATGATGATTCATGGGACAACAGCTCTGCAGAATTTGAGCAAAGGTTTCAACTGGGAAGTGAAATGACAACTTTGGCCAGATCTGCTTCTTCTGAGAAATATGAAATCTTGGACAACCTTCATGTTAAGTTCAATTTATCAAAAATGAGGTCTGAATTTAAAAGTTCATATATTTCTTTTTTTTATTTATTTTTTATTTCTGCAGGGATTAGTTTTTAAGTACAGATGTCTAGAAAACCATTTATTTTCTGCAAATGAATAAAATAACAATCCATATTTAGGCAGTACCTTGCCGTTGATAGTTGATAAATAAACCCTGGTGAAATTGATTATAGCCTCTACCTAATGATCAATAGCCCCTTGTTCTTGCGAGCATCAGACATAGCAGCTATTCTAAATTTGTAATTATATACCTTCTGTATTGCTTTTAACATTTCTTTGAAACCGTTTCTTAAAAGCCCCTTGGTTGATTCCGCAGCTTTATTCTTTACTATTTTGTTGCTTTTACGAAATACTTTAATTAAAAAATGTATCTAACATAGTCTTTCTGTAGTTATTATAGTAGCTTTTGACATGTACACAATGCAAGATCTAACTTAGCATTTTTCTGTCTTTTCTGTACATTCATATATTTGACTCTTTAGATAAAAGTAGTCTTTTACCTCATTTAGGCATGGAGGAAATTGAATCTGTTAATATATTAAAAGATACCAATGTGATAAGAGCTTAAGTTAAAATTTTCTCAGGATATTTTTGCCTGGGATTTAACCAGCAAACCCTTTAATCTTGGATACTAATTCTCTCTGCCCCTTCCAGAGTTTCAACACTTTTTTACTAGTTTGGTTTGGCCTCTGCAAATAGCTCTGAAGCTTTGCATGGAGCCCAGCACTGCATGTCCGTGTCTCCGTGTTGATCCACGGAGCATTTCAAACAAGATGTCCGTGCATCTTTTCCCAATCTGTATGTTGTCTTAGCTCATCACTTGACAATTGTTTGCTCCTTTCATCGTGCATGCTGTATTGTGCCGAGTGCCACTCTCCTGCACTGCTGCCGAACAAGTGGAGCAGGAGAATTTCAATGGCTGCAATCAGTGCAATATGACCAGATGTGAAGAAGTTTGGCAGGCGTCTTTCTTCATGCCCGCAGTAGCTTTCCCCGGTATTTGATGGAACAAAGGCATCAAGCGGGAGTATTTCCAGTACAGCATTGTTTTATAATCTGGAGAGTAGCGCATTTCTCCGACAAACCTTACCGTGAAATATTTTCATAGTGATGGTGTGGGTTGTACATATGGGGCCAGCTCCGTACAAATCAGCACAGCTCCGCTGAGCTAATAAATGGAGCTCAACCGCTCGACACCACGTGCAGATCAGACTAAAAATCATTTGGTTTAGAACAAGGGGTGAAATCCTTCATAGATTTATACTTCATACATTTCCAACTGAAGTCAAATAGGATTGCGACGGAGGCATATATATCGGCGCGGGATTTGGCACAGGGTTTGTATTTGCGTCGCTATGCCAGATTAGTGCCGTAGGAACAGACAGATTGCAAACCACGGGTGAGTCAAAGGCTGATCACTTCTCAACTGTAAGCTGTTAAAAGCGCTGCTTCCCTAATACAAAATGCCATGAAAACAAACAGATGGGAGGAATAGAGCCTTCTGAATTCTATGATTAATAAAATAACCATTTCCAAAAGCTTTTTTATTATATCTTGCCAGCTCCTTTAGATGAGTTTCTGTTATTTACAGACAAATGGTTATGAATTTATAAAGGCTTAATTAATCCTTTTTGATTTCTTTTATGTCTTAAAAACAAGTTATTGCAGTTTCTTCTTTCAATAATAATTTGAATTATTGTTATTATTAGAAATGATAATTTCGAAGTACAAACAGAAAGTATCAAGTACCTTAAAACTAAACCGATCTGGACTGGGCCTTAGTAATTCATAACATAACAATTTCTCAAAAATACAGAAACAGAACTGTAATGCAGAGATGGGGAGAACAGACAAGCAGGATAGAGGGTGCGTGATTAAGCTGACACTAGGTATTTGCCATAAATCACGTAATACCAAAAGTAGTTATCAGTTGTGAGGTGCTGATAATGGCTTTTGTTGTCATTCCTCTCTTTTTCAAGTCTTTAGTATCTTCTTCCTCCCTCTGCCACCTTGTTTTTCTGTAGAGCGGGGCTACCTGGCATTTCTGGAAGAAGTCACCTAATTGGCTTCGCCTCTTCCTCTGCCTTCTCTAGATTGTTATGCTGTGCAGTTTGTGTGAAGTTGCAACCACTTGTATTTCATAGGATATTGTAGCCCCTTTATACCAGTTTGTCTGTGGCAACATATTTTTATTAGCTGCTGTATTGGGTTTTTTTTTCCTGCCTGTTTGAAGAATTCTAAAAAGGAAGTGATCTTTAGAAAACAATGTTTTTCAAAAAAAGATCTCCAGTCACTCATGCTGCTTTCAGTCAATGAACTTGATTTAGGGACTTATTTCCACTGTGATTGAAAATTATTTCTGACTCTCTTCAGACTTCGCTTTAATATTTTGCTCTGTAGCATTTGTCAATGCAGCTATTCATTGCACTGTTCCCTTCTCAACTAATTATCCTAGTAACTTGAAATGTTTTCCTTCTTGCTTGTCATCAGGCTTAAATCAAACCTTACATTTGTCATTCTATCAGAAAAGCAATGTTTGAATGTTTACTTTTGAAAAAATGGAATGAGAACATCAATGCCTTCAATTAATGAAAAGATATAATAAGGGCAAATCACAAAAGAGGGTTCTGTAAATTATGACATCTGTGTAACATACTGATGGGCAGCCAGAAAATATTTAGTTGAGTTGCCTTTTATGGTAAGATTAAAAAAATGGTAATTTAAAAGTGCTAAATCTTAAGATTTCTTACTCAAGAGCATGCATTTTCAACATCCACATTTTAATTTAGAATTATTCTTGCTTAACCCACTCACTAGTAAGCTCTGACACTTCAGAAGATTTGATGGAATAAAATCTGTAGAACTGGGCATTCCTTCAAAGGGATATCTAGTTTTGCTAGTTGGCTTATCTAGAGATGCTCATGAAGTATATGTGCTTTAAAGAGACACTATTAAACCCAGGAGATTCTTAAAGCTTGTTCTCATCTTCAAACCGTCTTTTCCAAATACCTTTCAGAAAGTATATTAGAAGTCCAGTTTTGAGGAAGTCATCCATGACACCACCCCTCTGTGCAGCAATCTATGCTTTCTGCTTGGCCGTGCCACCTCCTTGCGGTGGCAATGCTCCTTTGCCTCCCTCAGAGAAGCCAGGGGCTCTGGGTCTGTCAGGGGCCAGCAACAGCAGCAGAGAAGTGGCTCCAGGTCCCAGCACCAGCTTACGCTGCAGCCCGAGGGATAAAACCTCCTTCCCATGCAGTGAGACCCGGCTGGCAGCAGACCTGGGGCAGCAGGTCCATGTCCATATCCTGACATGGTATATTGTCACCCATAAGTGTTCATCGTGATGCTTCTAAAATGTCAGAGCTATTAAGAGAGCAGAAAAAAATCTGTTTTAAACTAGCCATATACTAAATACATGTTTCTTACATTTCAGATGCTGTCTGAAATTCCTAAAAGTTTCAGGCCTTTTTGTCTTCGTAGTTGTCTGCTCTGTAAGTATTGAATTTGCAACCCTCCCTCCCCCCAACCCCCAATTCCTTAGAATTAGTTCAAATAGAAGTGTGATATTTGGTCTTAGCTCATAAGAAGATGTGTCAAGGGTGTGGGCAAGACAGCAAAAAGTGAAAAAAAATGTGCAGGTTTTTATACCAATCAGACCACTATTTGGTGCACTAGCCATCACTCGGGACAATGTGGTAGGGTAGGCAGTTGAGTTTCAGGAGGCAGCTTAAACACAAATTTGCATCATGTCCTTAATGGTCGCTTGTTGAATTTAGGATGAATCTTTAGATACTGGCTAACACCTGGGTAATGTTCATAGGACAAGCTGTGCCGGGGAGGATGCGCCAGCAATGTGCTCCATGGCGTGAAAAGCAGAAGGCCATGGGAAGGTAGGCAGCTCCCTACCAGGGCTGCCTGTGTGCTGCCCTCCCCTACCAAAATCTTCAAAATCAGCAAAATCTTAGACTGCAAGACTTGAGAAACATTTCAAAAAGTTGGATTTTATCCTTTTAGCTGCTGTGAGGAACCCTTTTTTGGCTAGCAGGGCTTCTGTATCAGAGACAAAAGGGATGACACTCTGTATTTCCTCAGATGTGAGTGTTGGTTTCCAGAGGGACCTTAAGATTACAATTTTGTCCTAAGAGACACTTGGATAAAATACATTGAATGTGTGACTTTGGCAGTAAGTTTACGGAAGTAATATTACTTGTTGTTATTAAGTATCCCAGGGCTGCTTTTCAGCTGTAGTGGAAACATACCTGAAAATCCTTACAATTAATCTTACAATTTAATACGCAGTTTGAAAGAGTCGTATATAAGTATTTGAGATAGGCTTAGCAGGCATTTTTCAGTTTTTGTGTTATTAATGAATGCTTGGTTTTTATCCTTGCCCTAGATTTTATTTTGCACTTATCCAGATCAAGGTGTGTCCTGGCAGATGTTGGCTGTATCACCTCTGGAAAGCTTCTGTATCCTTCTTTCATTTAAAAAACCCCAACAACCCAGAACTGAAGTTTCATTGACAAACTGGTTGAATGGGTGGGTGTTTTCTGTCTTATACTCTGAGGACTGGGTGTCCTCAGAGCCAGGGCTGCACTGAGACTTTGACGTGGGCCACAGTCATGCTGCCCAGCCTGGTCATACTGAATGGTGCCTGCTTGGGCTGCCTTGTGGTGCCCACCCCGCCCTTGTGTCCAGCCAAGAGTGTGGAAGTGGGTGGCAGAGCCAGTGGGATCAAAGCCCAGCAAATAGCTGGGACCATGGCTAGGACACGCACTCAGCTGCAGCAACTGCACCCCAGGCCAGTTGTATACTGTCATCTGTAACATATCTGTAGGGTATACTTGGACCGTGATGCTACCCTGTGAACTCTTTCAAAAACAGGAAACAATATGATTCATGAATATGTTTCCAGAACAGCTTAGCCCAGCCATATGTATGGATTTGTAGATCTGTATATATCTTTTTCAGTGGAGGTGCAGATTCTTTTACAAATTTTCCATGCAAAATTGCTCAGTAGTTAATTTAAGTCTACAGATTGTCAAGAAACTTAAAAAGAATGAGCAACAGAATAACCCAAAATAAAAATGATTCCTCACAGGTGAATGCAGACCTGAATGTGAAAAGTCTTTGAGGGATGAACACTCAGTTAGTAAACAAACAAAAATTTTTGCAAATAAATTACATTTCTTGTTCCTACTATATTTCTAGTTTAATCAGTCTGCTCCACAATCTGCTTGGCTCTTATTTCACCAGTGTTAAAAGATGATTCACATACAGATATATTTCACAAGCTCCTGGGAGATGTCTTGTTTTGAAAAGATACGGTAGGATTTAATTTTTGAAATGCTGATTTTTTTCTCTTTAACAGGGCAGTTCCATGGGTTAGAACAGGGAGAGTCTATTTCAAATAGATTTGATTATTAACATTCTCATTGTCACCGATAATGGCACAATATAATGCAATAATTAGTAGCATAAATGAGGAAGAAAAGGTTAGTGCTCGAGGGCCATTTATAATTAAAAGTTGAGATTGCTTTTTGGAGGAAAGCAAGTGAACATTTAGTAGGACCAGTGACAACTAAAACTGTAAACTCACATCAATATCCTGTTCACATAAATCTTTTTGTTCTCCTTGAAACTGTTGGTGAAGGCTCCTAGATATGTACAGTGTTGAACAGCACCAGGGCTGTCATGGCCCACTCTGCCAAATGAGGGTGTATTGGCAGCAAGTCTTTAAGCTCAAGTTTTAGTCAAGTGTCATAGCGTATCTTGAAGGTTTCCTCTTTTTCCACAGATTTTGGACTGGAACCGTAGATGCTACATTGTACACATTGACTCTGCAATCAGTTATTCCTTCTGTTTGTTTCAGGGAAGTGCTGGTGGGACTGGGATTTGAGTACAAACAGGTGTTCCTATATTTTACATTTTACCTATCATGTCAGGATGCTTTGAGCCAAATAGCCATCAGACAGTCAGAATATAGCATTCCCATTTCTTACTTGACAAACCTGGAGCTGAAGCTTCTTAGTTTGTGTCATGTGTGTTGAAAACTGGATGTTCTGTCCCCTATCTGATGTCACTGAGCTTGGAAAAAATATGTGAGAGGCAAGTAATCCGGCAAAGCCATGCTTAATTTTCAAGGTGAGGTGGTAATTCAAGCAGGAGGGTCAAGGAGAAAGACTGCATTTCTAAATGAGGTTTGGAAAAGGCACAAGCAATTCTGAATGTCATCTCACTGTTGCTGCCAGTCTTCGTTTGCACAGAAGTGAGCTCACGTGGTTGTCTTCCACTGTGTGGCATAGTGAAGAAAATACTCACCTTTTTGGCTAGGCTTGGATAATGTTAACCATTCACACAGCAGTGTTGAAGATGTGATTTATGCTGGCCGACAGCCTGTGGTATTCCCAGGGGATGTTAGGCACTACTCTCTGACCGTCTATAAGAATTTCATGGTAGGACGGCAGGTGTGCTGCAGTAGTCCTTGTCACAAAACCCTTAGAGGCTATTATATGAGACTGTTTTGGGTGAAAAACAAGTCTCTTAGCTCATACAATGCCAAATTATGCAAATGAACACTTTACCTCTTGCTTATGCCTCAAAACTGTTAAGAAGTGTTGAATGGGTACTAACCACTATATACTTTAAAAAAAATAATAAAAAAAATTCCTTCCTGTCACTTCTATTTCTTTCCAGAAAAGCCCATGCCCATTGAAGTGTATTTTATGGATGCATACTCATACACACAGTGTGTCTGCATGCACTAGAAAAATAACAACAAAGTTTGAAATACTATTAAAAACCCAAGTGATCCCCTTTGGACTTCATATCCTTTGTCATCCTGGTGTCACTTAGATATTTGTGGTTTTTCTGTCATGCCTATTACACCTCAGGCTTGCTCAAAGGCAGGACTTTTCGTTTCTGGTGCTGGGAGACACCTGCATCAGCTGACATAAGGGTGACCTGTTTTTCATATGACATCTCTTTAGCATTTTTCTGCTTGCTCTAGTTCCTGTTTATTTATGTTTCTATACCTTTATCTCTTGTTTGGATTTACTCTAGCTGTCTGTCTTTTCATTACCTTCTTTTTTTATTAGCCCACTTGTATTTCCCTTTGCTTTGCCCCTCCCCATGAATACAAACCTGGCATGTGGCACTGAGGTGTGTTGGCTGCAGTTTCTGAAAACAACTTCTTGCCTCCTGTGAATTAATAGAAGATTTTGAGGCTGTAAGGTTTGTTTTTTATATGCTGATTTCCCTATTGGCACCAGATACAAATTCAGTGGATTTAGTATAGTTTTTCAAAATAATGGTAACATTGTTCCTTTTTGACAACACTTGGGATTTATTGCCTTATAAATGCTAACAGTCAGCTCTCTAATACCAGAGAGAAGTAAGTTTATACTGAAGCCTGGCTTGAGGATACTTTTCTACAGGAAGCAAGATTCAATACCCCTATTGATGTAAATGTGTGAAGCATTTTCAGATATTTTGCTCAAAGGCTGTATGTTAAGTGGGGAGCATCAATAATTGATAAGAAGATGTTCCTTTGGAAAGCGGAGTACAAAAATAGAAGAAGAGATACAGTCTGAATAAATTCCAGCATTTCTTAATTTAGTTACATGTACCTGTTCTAAGAAGTGAACATTTTATTTTCTGTAATTGTTTGGACATTCAAACCATCGGGTAACTTCTCTCCATTAACTGGTTGACCAAAGAGTGAATGAGAAATATTCTTATTCTTCTCCACAACTTACATAAGTTTTCAAACTCAAAGAATCTTCTGAAATGCTAAATATACTCCTTCGCTTCTAATAACTTCTGCCCTGATCTAAGCAAATTTTAAATTTTTCTCCAACAATGGGGAACAGACAGCTGAGCAGAACTGTGCATTAACATCTTGAATTGAACTAGGCTTTATGAAATTAAAAAGTAATGGGGATTCATGGATGTTATTAAGGAATTATACAATCAAACTGTACGCTACCTCAGTGTCATTTAAAGAAGTGTCTCTCTCCCTGATACAGTGCTTTCTTTTCTTTCACTCTACCTGATACAATTATTGCTATTTCTACGCCTCTCACTAGTAGAAATATTTTCTTTTTACAAGAAAAGGTAAATCTCCTTCCAGCGCATTTCTGTGCAATGGGTCTCACACTTAAGATGTTGAGCTGTGAATTTCCATCTTTACTCTGTCCCTGACAAGTGTTTCAGTAACAATCTTGTTTGCTTGCCTCTCAACCTCTTTACCTGTGCCAGTACCTGTTATGGGTGAGGGAAAGATGGATCAGTCTAAGTGAAGTAATTTCATTTCCATTTTTCAGACTGATTGTCAGAACTTCCTTCTCTTGGACCTGAAACCTGATAATAACTGGGGAGTGGATTGTGAATTCTTTCTGAGTCTTGCCAAGGATCTTGTGTTTTTATAAATATATTTTAAAGCCTTTCAGTCCTGATCGGATTGTTTGCTTTAAATGTTTGATATCTCCTCAGCAAAATTTTTGGACCAAGGGCTGACATTTTGCAAGGTATATATTTGCACAGCTTCCAGTGTAAAGGCTTCCTTACTCACCTGCTCTTTACGTGCAAAACAAGATTTAATGAAAATACATCATCACAAGTTATGGGTGAATGGGTCTCTGGTCAGTCCAAATCAGACAAAACCAGAGATATCGAATTGTTGAGTTAGTGGCCATTTTCTCTGACTTACCTCCCTCCTCAGTAGCTCTGAGAGATTTCATCACATCCAGCCTGGGATTAAGATCTCAAATTCAGAAAATAGAAAGTGCATCTCAATAGCAATAATATGTTGACATTTACATCACAGGTGAGATTTCTCATTTCATTTGGATTCAGTGGAAGTATTTAGAACAACTTCCAACAAGGAAGTTGATGGGGAGGCTCTAGACTGAGCAGACATAAGATGGGTAAATGTGCTGACCTTATTATCAAATTCCTTGCTGAAGGTACATGAGTTTGAACGATTGGTGCAACTGAGCAAGAAAAGATCACTAAGAAAACTTGTAATCATGCCATGAACATTAGTGACACTGGAAATCACCTTTCCCCACTCCCTGAAGCAGAGGTATGCATAGAAATACTGTGAACAAAGAATATAATCAGATTTTAGCAGATTTTCAGATTCCACGGAGGTCCTAAAAATGGGTGCTTCTCCCAGGAAGCATAAATTAACATAATGAATGAAAACATCTCTCTAATACCTTTAGTTCTTTTTCCCCTTTGATTTTTTTTTTTAGTTTTGTAACTGTAGTTCTCTGCTGTCAGACACTCCTCGTCATTTTTCCTTGCAGAACACATTTAAAAATCATTTATGTTTGTTGGTGCTGTTGGAAACTTGCTAACAATTTTGGCCTGCAAGCAATGTTCAAGCTGCTAAGTAAATGGATGCAGACCAGGACCACATGCAGAAGCAGGCAAGGAAGAAGAATGTCAAGGCATCATTGAGAAAATGCTGTAGAAAAGAGAGTTTGTTAAGGACTTACATAACTTCTAGAGCACAGAGAGGAAGGATGGATCCAGTGTAGCAAAAAATGGAACCAGATTGCTGAAGCTCCAAAAAAGAGGAGAAAAAAAAAAAAAGTTATGGAACATTCTTCAGATGGGGAAATCAATAGGTATAGAACAGCATGTGGTTCAACTTGGTATATTGTGAAGGCATGGTGTAAAAACAACCTCATAAGCTACAAAGAGGGGTAGGACATCAAAAGAGAAAACTGCAGAGTGATGCAGAAATAACCCCAGTTATGGATAAGATAAAATAAAAATAGATGCTAAGACCCAGGCAAAATCCCTTCTTTAAAATGGTAATATCCTAGACAAACTAGCTTGAGTGACCTTGTCATAAATCACGATCAATAGTATACAAACACCTCAGAAACATACTATTGTCAAGGTACGTTTTACAGTAGGCAGAGCAGGTGATACAAGTAGGTGTTAAAGAAAGCATAAAGTCAGCCATCTGCATGTAAATATAACAGAGAATCTCTGTCAATCACGGCTTTTCAGCTGGTTCTGTACACACTGAATTAATGGCATGATGGAGGGTAGAGCAGGGACTCCATAATTAAGGAGTGACTCATCTCAGCTACACCTGAGTTAGTCATCCTAGACTCTTTTTATAGTCAGAGAACTGATGCATCTCATGAGCGATTCCTCTCATCGTTGTGTGGCAGTCTAACATGAAGCAATGAATTCCATCTTAAAAGCACCCTCTTTTCACTGATTTTAAGTGAGTAACCAACGCGGATGCAGATGTCCACAGTATAGAAGTATAGACTGTGGTGAATGAATACCAGTTTAAATGCTTAGCCACTCCATCCTGTTCCGTAATGCTGTCTACTTAAGCTAGAAAAAAGTAAAGTGACATGAGGTGACTCTCACACACCCTTCAATACCTTCTAGGAGAAGCTAGTCAGAAAACCGAGATCAGAAAAAAACAGCTCTTGGTTTAGGTCTAAGCAGTGGACCCAATCTGTGCCAGATGTAAATACAGACAGCCACTGTGCAATGGTGCACAAAGCATGCACAATCCCAAATCCCTTGACGGGATAATTCACAGCAGTAATATAATTTCAAGAATGTAACTATGTAAAAATGAGGCATCTTAGCTGAAGTGAAATAAAAAATAACGGCTCTGGCTGTAAATCTTGTCAAGGAATAAGTTGCTTTAAAGGTACACACTGCAGGCCACATTTAAAAAAAAATAAAAAATCTCAGAAAATATAAAAAGTCCCAGCATGGTTAAGTTGCAGAATAAAAGGGGATATTAGAAGTAAAAAGACAGTTTTCCCAAAAGTTAGTCACATCTGAATGATTATAATATGGAGGAAATCACATTCTAGCAATTTAAGGGAAATATAAAACCAAGATATGGCAGAACAAAAATATTCTGAAGAGCAACTTGATAAAAAAAAATAAATCACATTTTGATTAATATAAGCGTGACTGAAGTTTTCTCCTGGTTTATTTTGATTCCACCTTTCATAAAGGCTGTGATCTGCTGCAGTCTAACAATAGAATTATGACAGAGTCTCTAAATATTGTTTGGAGAAAGATAACTCTGATGAGATTTCAGAACCTCAGTGCAGACCGGTGAATGATGTTCAGTTCCACTTGCAATCAAAGGAGAACCTGTTTTGCTAGGGCTCTTTCTGATGATTTTAGAAATGCACAGAAAAGAATGGAAAAACATCTTAGGTATCTTCATCTTTATAGGAAAAGAAGGAAGGAACCGCTCTTCTTCAAAATAAGATTTTATTCCCCCCTTTAATTTTAAGCATCCTTTATAATAGCTCCTGAATGTGTCATCTAGGTAATTACAGGATTTATTTTAAAAGTATTGCTTAAAAGGAAGCTGCCGTAATTATATGCACCTGAAGCTTTTCAAGACATAAATTACTGGCTACAGTCCTAATAAGAGGTAGACTGTCAAGAAGTGTCCCAAATCATTGGGTTAATGACTTCAGGTCAACAGGCCTTTTAGAAGGTATAATTAATGTTTCTAGTTAAAGGTGTAGCTATAGTTCCAGTTGAGATTAATATTATGTATTAATTAGGACACAGAAAAACTATTATGCCAAATCACACTTAAAACCTTCAGAACCATAAGAAAACTGTTGTAATTTGTTTTTACGTTTGCTAAGGGCTATGTGTGTAAATTCTTCCAGCTGGAACTGGTCTCCTGGCTTGTTCCATCTGAGGTTATTTTTGTCTTTTCCTGTGCAATTCCTTTAAGCAAATAGGTGTTTGGGATGTTCGTTTTTAAAGAATGGCACGTGAAGGACACTGATGGTGATTGCTCTGCTCACCGTGCGGGGTGGGTGACATTTATACCGCTTTGCAATGCATTGGCTACTCACCTGCCACCAGATCTGCTAGGTTTTTTTTGGGGTTTGTGCGAGAACCATCTCTTTTTCTGGATCCAGTTCTCCTGCTGGGAATGCGGACAGAAGCAACAGCTCTTTTTAAGATGAATGACCCCTGCACAATGCTACAAAGCTTTCCTCCTTAGAGCCTGGTCTGCCATGGATGGCCTTACTGGGGCTTGCTGGGAAACAGGGCACAGTTCTGCACTGAGTCCCCTCAAACTATACGGTGTTTTTTCTTCTCCTGTTAAAATCTTTGAGTTCTGTAGGCAATGAAACATATTTCTGGGGAACTCCTCCTGGTATGTATATGATCTTATACATTTTTTTGCAACAGACTCACTCTTTGTAGTAGTGTGTTCAATTAACTGTCAGATGTTAAGACCATTAAGATACTCAGGAATGTGATTAAGTTGAATGATTTCAACAGAACAGGTATACATCATATGTATAATATCAAGTATCTTCTTTTCCCCTTAAGGATTTTTTGTTTTGTTTTGTTTTGTTTTTTTTTTTTGGTGGTGATGCCTTAGTTTTCTATCTGGCCGCAGATATATTACAGATATATACAGATATATTACAGATATATTACAATATATTTCTGTTATAGAAACAAAACAACAGTGAAGGCTTTAAAAGCTTAGACCTTCCCTTCTCCCTGTGGGGACACTTCTTTCTCAACCATACCAGAAGTGGACTTCTCACAATACTGAGTTTAAATATTCCAAGATGTATTGGGACTAATAGAGCCAGACTTCCAATAGATTTGTGGCTCATAGTGTGCTGACTTCCTAATTATATTAGACTAGGAATGTAGTTTGACCGCAGATCATGCTAGATATCCAAAAGAGGAAGAAAGAAAAGTAGAAGAGGGGACTGGAGGAGAAAGAGACCATGAATATTCCAACCAAGAGGAGTTCTAACGTGTCTTTCAGGCGTTTGAAAACTTGTGAGTAAAATTTTGACGAAAAAGCAAATTCTCTGGCATGAATACGATGTTGATTCTGATTTAGTTTTGACTGTGGTTGGAGCTTTCACAGCGTTTTTCCCAGTAGGAATTCTGTGATGTTTAAATTGCTGAGCTAATGATGCAGTCTTTCATCTAGCACAAGCACTTAAAAAGCCTTACTTCTCTGCCTATCTCCATATGATATTTTTGAGCTTTGGTACATCTACAGTGTCAGCTGAAAGAGTTAGTGATCTCAAAAGTTGCTAGGAAAGGACAGATGTATTCATTCTCAACCCATAATTCCTGTTTCCTTAGGAAAAATCTATTTTGTTCTTTTCATAGTTTCTTAAGCGTTTTGGGTGAAGAATGTATTTTTCAATGTAAGTTGGATAATATTTTTTTTTTCTCCCCTGGAATTTGTACAGCCTATACTCATTTTTACTGGAAATGTACACCTTAACAACTTAGTTAACAGCTATGAATCTGACTGATTTTCGTGATGCTGCTCTGTTGAAATTAGACATAGGAGGCCCGTTTGTAGCAGATGTAGTTGATCAGCAAACAGATGAATACGTTGTAGCACAAATCAGCCAGACTGAAGATGTTGGATCAAGGAGAAGACACCAGCAGCAGGTGATGGTCTTTGAATTTTCTTTCACTTTTTCTGAGATGTGTTTTATCACTTATATTTCCATCATCATTTTTCATTTAAGTGGTCGTGCTTTTTCCTGCTGTGAAGTGTGTCAATGTCAGCATTAGAAAACTTATTCTAATAAGAGTACATTTTCTTTTGTCTTTAAGACTTCCTTTAGCTTCCTATATTAAAATTTTGTAAAACTTATGTCCCTTCACTGACACTTAGCATGGAAGTTCTTATGTTTAAAATTGGCAACTTCTCAAAAGTTGTCTTAGAAGGAAGAAACAAGTGTAAAGTGCCTTTTTGCACTCACTAAAATACATTTTCACATTTGGTTGCAAATTATTTTCTCAACCATGTGTTACATTTATTGGCTTTATTTCTCTTAAGGCTTTCTCATTGTTGACGTTGTTTGTAACAAGTTCCTGCTTCTCTCTTCCGGAGAACTTGGTGAAGGAGGATCTTTTACAAACTGTCATTGTATATCACTGGAAAATAAAGATAAGCTTCATCATTTAATAAATAGCACAATACAAACAACTGCCTCTCATCCTGTATACACGACAGGATGGCCTGCCTCCACCTGCGACAGCACAGCTGAACAATGCCAACAGTATTCCCACTTACACCCAATCTCACCGTCTACAGCAAAACATTAGTCCCGCTACCTCAGCATGGCAAACAATACCATAACGACAATTACTCTCTTTAACCACCCACCCCCACCACGAGGAGGCTGCTGTAACCTGTGCTGGTGGCAATGATCCCCAAGGAACCTGCGCACCGCTCTGGGGTAGCCAGCGCACAGTTGGTTGCAGCAGCCCACCTCTGCTGGCACAGCAGCGGTGGTCTTGAAATGACCAAAGGAGCAGGTGGGTAAAATAACCTTCCCTGCCCCCATGCTCCTCAGGCATTTCTCTGTGTCAGATGTTCCAAGCTGGCTGTTGAAGCTGGTGTTTTCCGCACTTTGTAGCGCAGAAGGTCAGGACTTAGGCTCAGAATTTAGGCTTCAATTAACCAAATTTGAAGGTTTTTTAAGTTCCTTTTCTTTAAAAAAGAGAGAATATCTGTGTCTACATTTAAAGAATACATTTGGTTAAACATGCATGAATATCAGTGTGTAGTAATGGGCAAAGTTTCAGAAAGTGTTTATTTTCTGAAGATTTTTTTGTTTCTTATTGCTAGAAGGTCAGCAAACAGGAATTCTGTTTACTGAAATTCTGCCATGCCCTCTTCATAATGTCTGGGGGTACGAAATTACTCCTGGGCCTCCCAGCATTTGTACCTCATGTATGTTAGTTTTTCTCCACGGCAGTCTTCAGGAGTGAACCATATTTTTGTCTCTGAGCCTAGCTGCCCTAGATGTTCCTTACAGACAATGCAGAAAACACAGTTTGTCATCCCCACGCTGGAGCACTTCCTGGAGGTATCTTTCACTTCATTGATTGACTGAGGGGATGAAGATGAATTTGCTCCAACCTGAGTGCCTGTACATTCCTAGCTAGGTGGAATTAATTTAGGCTGGTGTGTTTCATGTCCTGTCCACAAAAAAATTTCTCCAAAATGCACAGGAGAGAGAACAAAGAGGAATAACCCCTGGATCAGAGTCCTATCACTTTCAACAACTTTTATTAATATTGCCAAATGTGACTCTCTTGCAGGTGGTATACAACTGGACTCTACCCTTAAGTTCAAGAAGAAATCAGCAAATCATCACAACTAGAACCTTTCAGATACCAAACAGGTTGGCTAAGAGACTGAGAAATGATTCATTGAAGCAGTAGTTTACATAGACATATTCCTATAAAGGAATAGATAGTATTTTAAAAATAATCTATCACTGCTGGTTTCAGAGGGGTAGGAAAAGATCACTTGTTGTTTTTCAAATGGATTTACAAGGCTGGTTTGTACTTGAGTTACTTTCCAAATAATGCTATTTAGAGGGACAGAGTGAAAATATTTGAAAAGTTGCTTGCAATTGTATAAATATAACACACATACATATATTTATAGATACTCAATATAAAATTAATGCATAAATAAAACTAATGGTATTTAATTCCATAAATAAGCAAAACTTCTCTTTCTTTCACCAGAGGCACCATCTTCATAAACATTCAAGCTTTCCTACAGGAGCCTGGAAGTGTTCCTCTATCCATGAAGCATCAGTACCTTCATGCAAATATAGAGGCACAAGTAACAATTGCTTCCATCATCTTAGTAGGTGTCTACGTGTTGATTATACTGGAAGTAAGTCGTGTTTTGTACTTTCATATTATTTTCCACTTACATTGTAAATGGAGCACAAGTAAGGGTTTCATTCTTGGGCTTTAATATGCTTTTAAAATGTGTATATGAGTCCTTGCTGTACTATCAGTGTTGCTAATGGCATAAATAGGATATGTGCGAGGAAATTGTACCTAATTGTAACTGATTTTGGCAAGTTATATTAATGCTACAGTGATCTTGTATATTTTTCTATTAGGACCTATTAGTGTTTTAATAGTTTAACAGGATTATAGCTTGGTGAGAGTGAAAATAACTCTGTGTTATAAAAGGTGTGGAAAATCTTATCTTAAAAAGATTAACTTAAAAATAGGCAAAAGAAAAAACAGCTTCGGTTATTCCCTTTTCTAAGGGATGTCAAGCTATGAATTTAGTGTACTCTTAAAAGGTTAAACTGAGCACACTTTTTAATGAGTGACATTTAGAAATTCTTTCACTGTTTCATTTAAAGAGGAAATGGAGTCTGAATTAACATGAAGAAGTCAAGGGACAGGGAACTTCAAACACATATTGCAACTTCATTCCAAAGACTTGAGGTATCAAACCCAATGAAAATGCCTTGCATCAGCACTATGGATGGAAAAAACACGACAGAAATAGCACAGGGCTCTGACTTCTTTGAACTGGAAACACTTACTGCCTGATTACCTTGAAATAAAGAGCAGATACATAGGCACAAATTTTCTTTTTATTATTCATGTTACTGTACACACTCTCAATGAATTCTCCAAGTTGAATCACACCTGATTTACACTAGCATGAAACAGAGAAGTGAATCAAGTCTACAACGTGGTCAGTAATAACTATGTCCAACATGCTCATTTTTTCCCCATATCCCTTGTGTACTTTAAGCTTTTCATCCAGTTACCTATTGAAAGGATAATACAGTTGAACAGGTTCTAATCAAATATCAATAATGGGTGCACACAACATGACAATTGCTTTAAGATGGTTAGATTATGTCATTCAGCAATGGTGATTTATTGATGAAACTAAAACTCCCTCTATGTGCTTTATAAATAAGCACCAAAATAATCTTAATATTTTAAAATGCAGCTTTTATTTAAAAAAAAAACCGCTCTCAACTATGCAACCCTTTAGCAATTGCAAAAACATCAGGTTTTTAATGTATGTAAAGGTTGAGGTTTTGTGTTTGCATCCTAGAAAGGAACTACTTTGGAACAATTCCTGTGTCAAAGGAAATAAAGGCTTGAAACTGAAAAGCAAAGCCAAGGAAAGCATGTATTTTCCTGTTGTTTCTAAGAAAAAGCTTTAAAAAAACTCATTAGCTTATTGTTTCTGTGAAAAGATCAAGGAGAAACTTCTGTTGTTGGCAGAAAATTTATTTCTGCAAATTTGAAGGTAGAAATAGATATTTATAGGTAAACTTATTTTAAATTTTAAAATGTGGAAAGTCACGTATTGCATCATATGTTAGCTGTTTTCTCCATAACATCTGTAGGAATGGCAAATGATACAACTAGAGTAAATTTTAAACTATAAGTATATAGGCTGGCAATTGCTATCATAGAAACAAATTTGACCGTTTGGTTCCCTTACGGATCTCTTGAAAGACATGGATACTAATATTGTTAGAATATGTAACAGTGGCTTACTTTATATTCAGTATTTATAACTTTAGTGCCTGAAGTCCTGCTTTCTCAACACATTGCACTCTCTAGTCCATTAGCAGTTATCACTGTTAGAGAAATCAATTGGTGTTGCTGCAGGAGCGATCTCTCATGGATTTTCATTTTCAGTGTTGCTGCTCCCCATCGTTTATCAGTCTTTATTAGAGTTTTCTGTGTCTTATTCATTATCATTGGCCATACAGGTTCAAATTCAGACAGTGTGGGCACCCAAACAAGTTTTAGAGCTATATTTTCACGTATTTTGTTATAATGATGAAGAAAGAGGAAGCATTTTATCTGGTACAACTCACAAGAGCCCCCCAAAGGTGTGCCTGTTGCTCCTCCTGCACAACACTTTTCTCCAAACATGAATCTTAGATCTTGTGCCCACAACCTCCTCAACCCCATTGTTCTCATCTCTTAATCCTTCCTTCCCTTTCCTGCCTTGCCCTTTGCTACCTTAGTCACCAGGGAGCGTGCAGGAGAACAGGTTGCAAGAGCTTCTGCCTCCTGCAGATACAGATGATGGGAAAAGCCGATGAAGTAAGACATTCCAGCTGGAAAATGAAGTGCAGTTGCTGTACATGGTCATCTTTTCCAAACTTGCACCACTGTAAAGACACAGGGTGAATTCTAGTTTGAGGCAGCCGTTTGCCTCTAAGTTGGCATAGAACTTCTAGGAGGTCAATGTATGTCAAGTACCAGTCCTTGTTGGTGCAGAAGTCTTACTGTCTCAGGATGTGTTGTGCTTCAGAAAACGTTAAGCTGTTGAACTTCATTTCTTCAGACATTTATTTTAAGTGTTGTTTCTTTTGAAACTGATTACATGTTATGTATTCATAAAATGCAAATATGTTTCTGGTAAAAGATGCCTCTTTTTCCTCTTTAATTTCTTATGATTTCATTTTTTTATGCTTACCACAAATATGAATATTTTCTTACTTCACAGTCCTACTCTGCCCCTTGAAGTCTTGGTATATTTTAACTCTCTTTAGATGTACATCTCTTAAGTACATTTTCTGTCTGAAATCTGTGGGTTTTTTCTTTTTTTTTTCTTTTTTTTTTTTTCCATGTCATCATCCTTTCCTTCAGTAGCTAGACATTCATTCTCTTGAAACTGATTTTTCTTCAAATTTCGATCAGTTCACTCTTTGCATTTCAGTCTTCTGTTCCCTCCCCTTCTCCCAGACAAGAAAGGAGAAGAAATTTCTATTTTTTGTGGTATTTTTTAATTCTATATAATCTATACTATTTTATAGACTTGTTGAAAAGAATGAAATATTTCATTTTGTTCTTGGAAGCCTACATTGCACAGGAAATTAAAACAAGTATATGTTAAAAAGAAAAAAAAAAAAAGTGGGCCAGGTTTACCTTTGTTGATCTCAGCTCTACCTTCTGACCCTTCAGAATACTGAAGAACATAGGTAAGATGGGCTATAAATATGTTTTCACTTTGGTCTACAGGGACATTTTGTGTAAAGTGCTGATGTACAGAGTTCTGTACTGATGTTGCTGTACTAAATTAGTTCACAATTTATTGCAAGATAGGCTCTTTCTAGTTTTGATCCTCAAAACGTGCAACTTCTTTCAATTGAGAATTTAAAGAGAAATTAAACCAAAAACATCTTATAAAATTTAATTTTTTACACTTTTCTTCCCCAAACACCTTTGTTCTTTCAGCTAAGAGTGCTTTTTGTCTTTTACCTTCTTTCATTTCTATTCTTTTTCCATCAAAGATTTTTTTCTATGTATTTGACTAAAGTGACTATTCAGACCCCATTTGCTCAGATTTGATAAGCAGTGCTGTATGGTTGTTTCTGGTGGTACAGCATAGTCAACGAAAAGTAGTGTGGATAAAATACCTTTGTTTCTGCTTTGCAATACAGTAAGGTATCTTTGATTTCTCCCTTTTTTCCTGAATTTGTATACACAGAGAATGGGATAATACACTGGTTATACTGAAAATAAATCTATCTGCCTATCTATATATTAAAATATCTGTTAATATTATAAATTTTATTGAGATTTTATTGAGTTGATAAAGCTCCTATTAGTAATTATTAACTGCATATATGCACTATGTTGGAGCTGCATTAATTAGAAATATGTAAGGAGGAATGTTAAACATGTATTATTAAAGGACAGAGCTCATTAATTTGAATGAATTTTTGTGTGTATTTGTGCAATATTTTACTTTATTAATATATTTATTTTGTGTTGTGGGTTAAAATGGAATGTTAGCCATTTATGATACTTAAAGGAGCCAGCAGAAACAAATATGAGGGTAATGGCCTTTTTAAAGCTGTTTTATCAAACATCTTATTTAGTCAGGAGAAAAGAGAGAATAACATTCATTTTATTAAATTAAATTAAAAAAAAAAAAAAAAAAAAGAGAAAGTCATACCAATAGCACATCAAATGGTGATTTGATTTCTGATACCAGCAGGTATCAGAAATTCTGTGAGAACCTCCATGGGGCTTGTTTTATCACAGGAACTATGATTTAGTTTCATATCCTGCCTTGTAGGTAGCCCTAAGAAAAATCTTGCCAGGATCTTTCAAATGACATTTTAATGATCTGTCATCTTTAGCAACATTTACATGTCTGTAGTCCTCCTTAAAATAGACATGCTTGAAAGTGTATGATCTGGCCTTAAAAGCTCTAGCTTCTTACTCCTATGAAGTGTGGGCTTATAATCACAATTTTTATTACTTTAATGGAAATGGAGAGTGTCAGTTTCTCTCTATATAACTTTTCTATTATTAACTAGCTTAAATTATGAATAAACATCCCTTAAGCTTAATTTCTTTAACTCAAAGCAGAGTGATTTTTAATAGCATCTAACCAGGAGAAATTAGCTGCAGACAGCAAAACTTTTATGTGGTTCAGTCTGACCATTTTTCTGGCATTGTGGCCTGGTTGAACCGATGTTTCCTCACAGGGAACATTTTTACAAATGAAATAAGATGTTTATTATCACTGCTGTCTACACTCACACAGTCCAGTTTTTGCTTATTTCCAGTAACGAGGCTATTTATCTGCACGTGGAAAATGCTTCAGAGATGCTTCAGACAGGGAATAGGAAAACAGAAGAAATATTCACTGGTACACAAAATGTAATACTAAGTGATGGCAATAGGCTAATCTTAAGGGAGAATTTTTCTGATGAGGAAAGTCACAGAAACCCATGATTAGCTTACTCAGCATGGTTTCTCACTTCCCATCCATTCTCATATTGATCTGTCTTTAAATACAGACAAGAGTGTGGATTAGTGTTCCCACCTCCACATATATACTACCAAAAGATTGGTAGCAGAGGGACAGAAGAAAATCCATAGCCTTTATTGGAAAAGATGGTGTAAAAAAGAAAATTGTAGCTGCTGCTCTACCTGGCCTTTGTGGGGAAAAATATATTCCTGCTGATATTATTTCCAGTCGTGCAAGACTGGAAAAACTGCAAAGAGGAATTAAAACACTGCTGTAAGAGTTGGCAGAAAATTAGGGGCAGATTATCAGAACAAACCATCTATCCTTTTTGGTGAAGAGTCTGAACCATACCCCACTGGGCAAGAATAAAATTTTGCTCTTATCTTGCCCTCCTGCCTGGGGGTGGGAGGGAGCAAAAGGGCCCAAGATTGGGGCAGAGCTGGGAAGCAGGTGCCCTTGGGTGTGCTGGCCAGCTTCCAGCAGGGCAAGGATGCTCTCCTGCACACTTTTCCTTCCTTGAGAGACTACTGGTCCTGACTGGGGGAGAGAGAAGGCTGCCTTGGTACTCTCTTGATTATCTGCAGTGTTTTACACTGAGGTAGAAATGGAGCCAAGAGGTAGGAATGAACTTCCCAGCCCAAGGCAGAAATCATAAATGTTGTGAATCTGAGAGTTGCACAGAACCTGAATTCAGCGTAGTGAAACCTAAACCACAAAATCCAATAGAAAAACTTAGCTTGAAGAAAAATTGAACTCCCTCTGGAGCAGGCTAGCTGCATCCTTCCTGGGCAGCATGCGGTTGTGGGTCTGGTCTGGAGTCCCCATAAACCTAAAGCATCATTACCTTTCAAAAGTTTACTCTTTTTTTTTCTTTTTTTCTTTTTTCTTTTCTTTTTACCTTCTTCCCCCTGCCCCCAGATGAAAATGTGCTGCACAATGAGGGCAGTCTTGCAGTCCCCTCAAGTAATGCTTTTAGGACATAAACTGAGGGTGCGTATGGGGAATGGTATCAAGGCACGTGGACTGAGTGGAAGCAGCAAAGCCTGCTGAAATAGCTGTTGGAGGACTGGATTGAACGCAGGGATGCAGACATGGGGTGGATCCATCTGTCCCGTCCCCCACAGTGAAATACTCACTGACTGGTACCCTAGGTGTTGTCCCAGAGAGAACAGCCTGCGACTGAGCTAGCGACTAATCAGTATGGACTATCAAGGCTTATCAGGTCATTCCCTGCCTTTCTCTGGTTTAGGAGGAGGGTGTGACCTCTGCGCATTTTCACCTCTGTGCATTTTGAGAGGCTCAAAATGACTTTAAAGCAGTTGTGCAGGAGCATTACACGTTGCTCCATGTGAAGAGTGGTGGATCAGGACCCCAGAGGTGCCAGGATTTCTACCGCTTGCGTAGAGCAGAGTCTCTGCTGCCAACGACAGCCAACAGGACAGAGCCATCACCAGTCAGATAAACCACAGCTATTTTTACCTGCCGTAACTGCAACAAAGGAAGTGTAAAGGAAGCAGAGTGCTGTAAGAGAAGGATAGGATAAGTTTAATTCAAACAAAAATGCAGTATAACAGCTAGCAAAATCTTCAGCTGGATCCCAGCATGATATAACAATGGTTTTGTATTATTAATCCAATATGAATATTGATTTTACACTGACTATTGCATGTCTAATTGTTAGATCTCTCTTGGTAGAAGTCTGGCTCTGCTCTGTATATACATGCTTTAAAGAAAAATATCTTCTTTTGGGTGCTACGGTACTTCTGTAGTATGTAAATTTACCTTAATTAAGAACTTAATAGGAAAAAATTGCCACTGGATGGTGCTGCTTGCTATTCTAAGGACTCAATAGGATTGTCTGCTTTAAAAGATGCTGTCACCCAGGCTCTGCTTTACACAGAATGCTGTTTTTTTGAAATAATAGGAGTCATATTTTCAACACTAAGTGTATAAACTAATTTCCAAATGTCCATTTTCTCTTTTCTATTGCCTTTTAAAACTAATTTTGAACTGTATTTTGTTCAATTTGTGAAAGACTGTCAAGCACAAATGTGTTGCCCTGCCTTGCATGCTATGTATGTTGTGGGATGATTTTTTTTTTTCCTTTCTGTTTGAGACAGGCAATAGAACATTAAATTAGCTTAATTGAATGCTGGTGTTCAGCTTGTACCCTGCCTACGGCAACGAGAGGGCTAGAAAGCCACGAAGACTTAAAATTTTAACAAGGTGTTAGAACACACTTACACTTCTAATGCCCATAAACAGGGTTGAGAACCACTCAGCTTCTTTTGAGAACAATGTCTTCCTTTGGCAAGAGCAAGGGCAAAAAGGAATGAGCAAACATGAGAGAGTGTAGGGGGCAGGCTTGGAGGGAGATGTGATGGCATGATCTAAAGAGGAAAAGAAATCCAGAGGAAAAAACTCAAGTGAGAAAGAGAGGAGATGTGAGGGATGAAAGACTCACCAGAGGAATCGTTGGCTAGAGCAGATACCTCCCTGTGAAGGCAAAGTGAGCGCTGCAGTTTTCACAGTGCATGGCTGTACTTCTGTACGATCATATTACCCTTCTCTTAAAAGAAGGCTGACGAAGATTCACACAGGGAAAGTAAAATAGGTTTGCCCTCACTTTTGTGATTTGCTCCATGTAATTTCTTTACTAGAAATTCACAACCTCGTTAGTCTTGAGGATGCTGAGATAACTAGGGATATACAGATGGTGGCATCTTATTCAGTTTCAGAAAATATTCTGAAACTGCCAATATAATGAAGGGGTCTTGCAGTCCCCACAAATAATGCTTTTAGGACATAAAAATGAAGGTGTGCATTGGGAATGGTTTTAAGGCACGCGGGCTGAATGGAGGTAGCGAAGCCTGCTGAGATGGGTGCTGGAGGACTGGATTGAGCCTTGCAAAAGGGTTTTGTAAGACTTGAAAGCTTGTTGGCAGGCCAGCCTGTCGATAATACAATGGCTTTGGAAATGTCAGCCCACAGTAGCAGTCTGGTTTATCATCTAGGTAGCAATGGAAGTCCTTTACTGGCTCATGATCAGCTCTCTCCTTTATTCACATAGCAAATGTTTTTCTTAGCTAAAATATTATAGAAGTGAGATGCCTCGGCACAGAAAAATGATCACCATCCTGTCTTTCCACAGGGCTCCACTTTCTATTAATCTGACCTGACTCAAGGCCTTGATTTACAGAACATCAGCTCATTCATCTCTGTGTGCCTCTGTGCAATCACACATTAAGACAAAACCCCCTAATTCATGGCAAATAAAAAGACTCACTTTTAAAATTTGACTCTGAGGTGGTCTCAAACTGTTAGGTGTTACTGGATTTTCCCCTTCCGGTGTTTTCTGGAGGTGTATAAAAATAATTTTCTTACATCAGAGCCATTCCAGCAAGTAGAGGCTGGAAAACATCCACCTATGGCTTTAATGATATATTTTTGTATGAAGCCAATAGAAATATTTACTAGGTATGACACTATACCTTTTTATCCCTAGTTCTCATTAACAATATTCTGACCTGCGAGGTTATTTCAAAACCAGACTCAACTTAAAAGTCAAGCAGTCATTTCAACCCTCATCATATAGGAATAAACCCTCATCTGGATCCTCTAGCCAACATCTGTACGAATGCTGTTTCCCTCCTTTCTGCATCTACTGTTTTCTCCAGCTTTGCTTTGCCTCTGAGTTTCTGAGGCATGAAAATAATAAGGATTTCAGTAGTCTTGCTCATCTCGCACAGTAAGGAAGTGTTTATTCTTCCATCATTCAAGGGCTACTTTGAACCAGTTAACTCAATGTCCTGTGTCAGCATGAAGCTTTAGCCCATCCGGTTTTCTCTACAAATAGCAAGCAATGATGTTGCTGAGGAAGAAAGCTCACAGATAGTGAAAAGATTGCAAATTGTGCACATTGTTTATTCAAAGCCTCTGATAGAGATATGGAGTAAGAAATACCTTTGCAGAATCTAGAATTGGCTTATAGATTTTCTATATAGAAGAGGGGAATGAATTAATCAGCCAATTTATTCACAGAAAATAACTTGATCTCCCTAAGTCTCTTTTTCTCTCTCTCCTTCTATGCATTGTGTTTTACATATAGAATGAATTGATGTCAGCTCGTGAAACTTAATGTAGTTACTTAATCATAGAATTTCAGGGCTATCTATCCTAGACAAAACTCCCAAGATATCCCTACCTTGTATTTCTTAGCCTGTTCAGTCAACATACCATAGGAGTAAAAATGAACTAACACAGGCATTAACTTGGATACCATATAGTATTACTTTTAATCACCTTCTACTTAAGATAATCATCTTGTGTAGTGCCATCTTATGTTTTGAAACATAGCATTAGGAAGTGGCAAATTGCTGCCTTCTATACCTTTTGCTATGGCAGGGTTGTTTATACCATGACTTTCTCCACTGACATTGAATCAGAACAAGTAATTTGGCACACTGAGTGAAGATGGCTATTATAGCAGAATGTCATAGATGGGTGCTTTCATACCTTGGAGTTGTGTAGATGTTCCTCAGGAGTTACATAGTTTGCTGTAGAATCTAATGTTTCTATTTAAAAAAACCCAAACAAACAACCAAACCCAAGTCTTTTAGGGTTGGGAATTTGTCGGTAAAAAGAGCTTATTGAATGTATATTGTACATCTTATTTTCACAGCGTTACAGAGATCAGCTATTTATTGTGCGAATAATAAGAATGCATGTTCATACTAAAATATGCAGTTAATGTTTCCAAGTCCACAGACCTCTCCACTCTGTGTTCTTAACTGATCTCGTGCACATAGTTAATGCATATGGTAGTACTATTATACTGAATCACCACTGAATTCTTATAAAAATGAGTAAGGTGTTGGTCCAGGGTTTTTGTATTATTTTTTCTTTCCCCTCTCCCCACCCAGTAAGGCATACTTGTGTACACTGATGAGGTTTTGATGTATTTTAACTTACAAAAATGAGCCTAGTAATAAGACTTTATAAAAAAAAAAAATCTTAAGACTTATGATTTGCATGGCTGAATAGGTATAGAATACATATGGACAGCGTTCTAATCTGCAGACAAAGATATAAATAGCTGTTCTTGCTGTCAGTGATTTTTGTGATGCTTGTAGTCACTTTGGGATCCTTGATGCACATCATCTTTCCACAGCTGTACACTACGTGGTTGCCTCAAGAGCTGCTTTATTCCATCCCTGAATACTGCATCAGTATGTCATACTTTCTAAACTATGTCTAGCAACTCCCTTTTGCTTCATTAAAATCTTTACAAAATTTACTTGCTCTTGCTTAACTAAGTAATTCTAAGGCAATTAATTTTCTGTTATTCATTTTGCACTAGCTGTTGAGACATATCCTCTGTAAGGGGTTCCCATGTGGTGGGTAGAGTGCCCTGCAGCTGAAGAAGCAGCAGAACTACTTCTGCAGAGCTCGTGTAGGGAGCAAACCAAGGGGAGGAGGGCAAGAAGGTGACACATTAGCTGCCATGATGAGGTGAAGGGGAGGTATGTTGCTATGCCTTCACTAACTGGTACTGGTCAGACGGTATCTTTAATATAGGCGAGCATGAAGAAAACCAAGTAAATACGGCTGGCTCCATTGACCTTCTTTTTCTGCTGCTCTGATCTTATCTGTTCCTGACTACATCACGTACTTCTAGTCTGTTGGTTTACATTCTGTCCAAACTGTGCGATTTGCCAGAAGTAAAGCAAATTCTCATGAATTAAGAATTTGATGCTATTCAGCTTTGAAGTGGATCTACTGCAGGGCAGAGTTCAAAGTATTGCAAGACTCTTTCTGACCCTTGTTGTTTTCTAACATAAGCTCAAATTTTCAGTTATGTTGCTTGACAGATTTAGGAAAAATTACCTAAATTATTTAGCTAAATTACCATTATTTTCTGCAAATTTCAGTTTTGATTTCAGCTTCTGATGCCAGTTTCAGGCTTCAGCCTTCAGTTTTTCCAAACTGCAAGTGGGTAAAATATGAGTAACATGAAAGACTGAAGCTTCGTCTGTATCCTGCTAAAATAGCTGGAATAGTCCAAGGCAAAGCAGACCACCAAAATTTATAAAGTATGTGACAGTAAATGACAAGATAATCTTCATCAAGGGATCTGACTGAGGAACACATTTTCAGAGGCAGTCAGGCTAATACTGTCTTGATTATCTTTAGGAAAAACAAACTCTTTGTCTTTGAAAAAAACCTCTTCCACTGCTGAGGATATGTTTTTTTAATGCAATAAACCCTTATCAAAATATAAAAAGGAATAGGTATAAAACATAAAGTCAGGAAAAAAAACTATCCTAGAGCAAATTTTACTCTCCTTCTCTCCCTCCTTGTCCCATGAGAATAAAGAATTGAACTAGAGACTTCATAAAGTCTAAGAGGGATTTGGCTGTTGATTTTATAGGGAAGGTTTCAGCTACTCTGGAGGCAGGTGAAAAATGCACAAACCCGATATGTGGATATAGGCTTGAAAATCACTGTCTCCTGTTGAAATGCAGCAATGCTGCCACTCTATCAAAGGAAAATTAATCTATCAGTAAAATAAGTAGTTTAATACAACAGGCTTCACTGGAGAAAAAATGGATAAGAAATGAATTTGGGCTGCATTTGAAGCTTTACATTAAAGTCACTGACAGTCATCTTTCAACTGCCATTTATCACTTATAAAGAAGGACTTGTGGAAATAAAATATTTGGTATGATGTATCATTTATCAAATATCTTAAGAAGCACATTTTAGAAATATGCAAGTCCTGGATTTCAGCTGGGAAATGTATGCTCTGAAATAGCACACAGGTCACCATTCAATTGGCTTCTAAATAATTTCCTTTTACCTCCTGGAGCACTGTACAAGATAAAGTGTTTGGAATTTAGAACCATTTTTATAACGATGCTGTTGCAGTCTACCAAAAGATTTGATGAACTCTGTGCAAACTTTCCAAAGCACTTTCAGATAGATAAAGAAATTTAAATCTGGAGAAGGTCTAGGTTGTCTAAATCCTGTTTGCATTATAGCTCTGGACATGTATATTTTTAATTAATATCCAGCACAAAGGCTTGTGGCATAAATGATTTGGGTTGCTTTAATTTCTTATTTTAAAATTAACTCTTGAATTCGAAGTATCAAAACTATCATACAAAACCAGCATTCAGCACATTGTGTTTATCACACAGAAGTCAATCTTGAGACCAACTTCCTACAGATAATTAAGAAACAAAATCATCATGGAAGTTTTTCCTAACATTTACCCATTCTGAACTGATCCTATAGCATGACCCTATGATGTTGCTATCATCACATTGCTGATGTGATTTTTAATAGCCTCCATTGTTGCAGCTTTGGGTGTTTTCATTACTTATATATAATTCTGCAAATATCCATTCCCTTTTTGGAAATCTTTTCATCTCTCAGCCTAGTGATATCCTGTATCAGTGAGCTCTACAACTGAGTCATGCATTGTAAAGAATGAAATTTTATAATTTTATCTGCATTGTTTTCAGTAGCAGTTTGTATTGAAATAACTGTCCCTTCGTAAAAGGCAAGCACCATCCTTTGCGTTTTCATTAAGTCAGTATTGCTAGGCATTCTTCAGATAAAAATAAAGATGATGTTGATGGTGAAGGTGCCTCTTCTGTGAAGAGATTATAAGGTTTGTAGTTGGGTTGGGAGGTGGGGAGCTCTAGCATGCAAACTGATAGACTAAAATCTTTGTATCTTCCTCGTCTGTTCTTTTTTGTCTCAATGGCCATAGCTTGTTTTTATAAGAAACCTTTCTAGAAAATGAGGCAAGGTACTTTTATAATAAGAGCATTTTACAGAGCATGCTAGAACTGAGTGAATCATTGAAATGTGGCAGTCCAGTTGTGGGATGAAAGAAATAAGAGTGAGAAGAAAATAAGAGGTCACTTTGGCACATGGCTTTGACAGAGCAAGAAGGACCAGAGAGGATGGGAGCATATGAGGAGGTATTTATGTGTAAGAGGGTGGAAATGGAAATAAGTCTCTGAGTTGCTTCAGGAGGCTGTAATTGGCAATTGACACCTGCTGCTCTTCAACCCTCAGCAACCCTACAACAGAAGGGTCTTCCGAGAGACCGGGCAGACTAGACAATGGTTCAATTTCCTCCGCTTCCAAGGCAGCTATTCCAAAAGCCCACTGGCCAGCTTGACTCACCTGTCCTGGCTCCTTGTGAAATTATCTCTGACACCAGAAATCTACGTACAGTGGCTGGATTGACCACTGCTTATGGCTGTAGCCCTGGACCTACTATCTGAGTTTGGTCGCCCTTGCTACTGAAGTAACTTTTGGCCCATCATTTCCTTTTGCTTCTGTTCCTAGCTTGTAAACTGAAAAGTCTACCCAGTCAGGCTGATGCAGTCAAACCAAATTTGTGATCTTAGAGGCAAGTCCTATTTGAAAGAGAAACTCATTATGAATCAGGGTTCTTTTGTTGCAATTGTCTTTGCTTCCTAAAGAATGCACAAAGGTATGCACTTTCTCAAGCACGAGGATCAGGTGAATACAGATGATTTCTCACTTCATCTTTCAAAGTGATTTTAGAGTCAAAAGTTCACCAAATCTCTCAGATTTCCTGGGGTTTAAGCTCTGTGTTAATTTATTTCTGACCTCTTTCAATACTGTATGTGACCTTTTATTTATCTCAGGATACCCTCTGAGATTTATCCTGAAATGATTTTCACCCTCCTTCCAGTTTTTGAAAGGGTTTGGATCGGGTCCATATTGTTTTCCAAAAGAATAATAATGGAATTTTACCTAATATAATGCCCTCCAAATGTGCATTAGATGGAACTGTGGTTCAAAGAGTATCACAGCTTATAACCTGTATCTCTTAATTTCTCCATTTGTAAGCTTTTAAAAGTGCCTTTACAAATATATTATTTGTTTGGGGTTTGCTTTATGTGAAAAGAAAATTAGAGAGTAATCCATTCTTTCCCAAACCTCCCCAGATTTCAACTTCTGAATATTTAGGTCTTGGAATTTACATAAGTGTGCTTTCTAGGCTTTATGTTACTATATAGCTTCCACTTAATAGTTTGCCGCAATGAAAAGTTGTACATTTGACAAGTTTTTTGTAATAGTTTTGCACCTGAATAGTCTTTGTTCATTCCTCAGGATATATTGTTGTATATCCTTCTTGAAAAATCGCTAGGAGGAAGGAACTGACAGATTACTCCATTTGTACAGCATTTTTTCCCATTTTTCTGCAGAAATTAAAGGAAATTTCACCCATAGGTGACAGCAAACTCTTGAAAACTGAAAATGCAACAACCCAATGTATGCAATTAACTATACAATGGTGACAGCAAATATGCTTATGTGTAAATATGCAAAAGTAGCAATATAAAAAATCTAAACCCAATCAAATCTCAGAAAAACCATGATATCTTTCTGAGAGCTGCAAAAGAGCTATCTAACGTGCATGGTGATCAGATGAGAAAGCCTCCAGCCTGAGGACAGCTGAGGATTCCCCAGTAGCTTACCCTTGAACTTAACGTTGCCCTGGTAAGAAGCGGATCTCCTTCCCTAACTGACATCTCTGCTTCGTGTCTTTTGTTGGAGAGAACTGTAAGGTCTAATTACTGCACCCCGTCGTCAGCCACAAGAACTATCGAATGTTCTCGAATGCTTCCCACCTTTGCAGAATCGGAAGGGCCGTACGTGTCTGTTCATATCAACATTCTGAAAGTGGAAATCAGAGATGAAACAGTGACTTGCCACACACATTTCTGTGGGAGCTGTAATCTGTGCAACGTACTTTTAGGTTCTTAGGACATAAAAACCTTGGTCTGATCTCCTGCTTTATCACTATGAATAGGTTATGCTCCAATGCATTTTGAAGACAAACATAGGAGAATGAGACAGATTTTTCTTTTGATTCCTATATTAGTAATTTATATATTTATTTTTCTACTAATTTGTTAAATTACTTATTTGTTTACCTTTACTGTTAAAAATTTACATCCAAGGAAAAAAAGAACAAAGCCAAATCTTTCCTTTTTTCTTTCCCTTCGCAAGCAGGCCGGAGGGCCTTGAGATGTCCACATTCTAATGTTTCTTATCAGCAAAATATTTCTCATGAAATTAGCAGCAAATGAAATATTTCTAGACTGCCTTATTTCTTTCTCAGAAATAATTCTGACTTGTGTCTGAATAACATTTAAACACATTAATAGTAAATGCTGTTAATTAGATTTGATCTTTCATACTGTGATTTTCATTAATTACATTCTTACTTTATTTTACACAATTTATGATCTTCTAGACATGTTGGATTGAATAACTACAAAAGAGCACTTGGAGGAAAAAGCACATTTTCAGGGCATGCTTGCTTTTTTATTTTCTCCTTGAGAATTTTAAGTGTAATTTATTCATTCGCTACAGACATGGACAAATATCCATATCGTGTAGTAATTGTAGCAGTATGAAATGAATGTCTGTGTTGTGGTCAGAGGCTCAGATCCTAATTTCAGATGCATTGCATGTATGCTAGGGAAACATCAGAGGTGGAGGAGAAGCACTGTGCAGGGTGGGGTTAGCCTAGACACCAGTGAAAGCAGCTTTTGAGCAACTGAGCAGACTGTGGCCAAGGTGGCCAGCAGATTCTAGCTGACTTATATGGCTTTCTTGAAGGCAAAACAGTTTGTAGAAAAAATGTCTATGTAAAAAAACCCACTGTGTGAAGGAAGAAAACTCTGTGTGTGTGAGACAGAAAGCAGGTGCACACGTTTGCCAGATCCATCTGTGCCCCAGACCACAAACTAGACCTAGAAACTCCAAGCCTTGCATGTCTGTGTATGTGCAGGATCCACCTGTCCAGGCCTGAGCTGTTTGCTTGGGAATTGCTTTGTAGACATTGGAGATGAACAAGCACCTATAAAGAATGAGGTGGATCACCTCCTTGGCATGTGTCTTCCCTTCCTCCCATGGAAACCAACAGGACTATCCTTAGGTTAGGGAAGATGAATTGCTTTCCTTGCTGGGTCATCTGTTGGCAAATACAAGAAACTGGTGCTGAAGTCCCTTCTCTGCCTTGAGATCAGAGCTGAGACTTCCTGGTAAGGTTTCACACAGGCTTCTTATATATATATATATATACTTTTTTTTATATATACTTTTTTTTAGATAGTATCCTATAGTGAGGCAAAGAAATCAGCCATTCTCAGGTCTTTTTGAAGGGGAGTGGGGTAGAATAAGGAAAAACCTCTACCCAAACAACCCAAGAAAAGCATCTACCACAGGATTTTTTTATCCTTTTCACTCCTTCTTTTTAATAGTAAGGAAATGTTTAAAGGAGTCTGTGGTCAATTCTTACCCTTTGTTGCAGATTGTTCACAGGACCCTTGCAGCCATGCTGGGCTCTTTGGCAGCGTTAGCCACCTTAGCTACTGTTGGGGAGGTAAGTTATCAAACTGTAAGTGCTCACTTGGCTTCTGGGTATGACATCATAAATTTCCGTGTATGTCCTGTTGTGATTGGGCACATGACAGAGCAGTGCTTTTTAAGAGAGAGAGAGATGGTAGGGCAGATATTGGGATGGGGAAGCATCTTGGGGAAAACAAGTCAGCCTAGGGTATAGACCAGAAGAGTAGAAAAAAGTCAGTTGATGCTATTTTGTTCTGATTTGCAGGAAGTTGAGTACAGCCATTTTCAGCTTAATTCAGAGTTACTTTAACACTGTTATTTTCAGTAATCTTAGGTTACCAAGCAAACCTAAATGGAAATACAATGCCTTATACTACCCTAAATAATTACACCTCATGTTTACTCCTTCCAATCCTTTTGTTTCCTCCCTGCTTACTCTTAGTTGATATTTAGTGAAACCTCTGAATGATTTTCTCTGTTTTTCTCATAACTGGTCACCACATCATTGCTATGTTCCCTTAAATTCCCTCCAGTTTGTTCACAGGTGAAGGGGTATGCTTTTGTTCTCTTACCAAAAAGGAAACTGGGGTGTACCATATAATTCGGTTATCTTTTATTTCTGTAATGTTACATAAGGAGCAACTAGATAAACCAATACCCTGATGTAGCTTTGTGATAATAACCCACTTAGGATGCCAGCAGTACTTTGAATTAGCAGTAATAATAATAGCAGTAATACTAATAGTACTAATGGTTATAATAAAGAGTCCTTTTTGTGTACCTTGTAGGAACACTTATTAATTTCAATCATAGCTTATTTAAATGATTCATCAATTAAGTGGAGTTTATGTTTCATAGCTAATCACAAGTTAGGTGTTTCGTGGCATTCAGTGGCAATTGTGTTTTTTGATTGTAGAGGCCAAGTATGGTCCAAGTGGTGGAGTGGATTGATTACGAGACGCTGGCGCTGCTGTTTGGAATGGTAACTAAAATGTAGCTTTTGCTCTCAATGTGCTGCAATAATCACATTCAATATAGAGATGTTTCCCTTTTAAACATTTTATTAATTGCACTTTATGAAGACATGATGAAAATTTGGGCCTTAAGGGATTTATCAAAAAGGAGGATGATCAGAAGTCTGAAGGAGCCTTTTGAAAACATTGACCTTTTTTTTTTTTTAAGTAGATCTGTAAAATTGTGTTGATAACATACTGAAAACATCCTTGAGGTCTATAAATGTTTAAGTGCCAAGTATTATCACTCTCATTTATCTTGTTAATTTTGTTTAGTCAAAACCTTCCTCAAACACACTCTGCTGGAAAAGTAATTTTCTTTGTCTTAGTCAGTGCTACGTTTGGAGCCAAAAAAAAGAAAAAAAAAAGAAAAAAAGAAAAAACAAGCAAAAATGCTATCCAGAAATAGAGGAGAAATATCTGATTAGATTATAATTATGTATTATTTTAATGACTTTGCCCAGAGCTATTTATGGTAAAAAGAGTTGTCCAAGTGCTATTAAACTCTAACACAAAATATACAATATACAGAGACAAAATTACAATTATTTGTTGCCTTTCTGAGCTTTTTTAATTTTCTGACACTGCTCCCTGCTCCTCACCTTCCCCATAGAAAAAGAAAGAAAGAAAAAAAAAATCTGCTGGGAGCAAAGACGGAAGGACAGGAAACCTCCCAGAAATGTTGGAAAATGCAAGTAACTCTTGAGGCCACTATCATCTGCATTCTGTAGAGCATTATGACAGAAAGCAAACACATTTATTGGCTTTCTTGATTAATGACATAAGGGAGATACATTGAGTACTTAATGCACAATGACCACTTAGTCATTACAAATAAAATTCAACCAGGCTAGTATGACATTTACAGACTGCTTATGTTGAGAACTAAATTTCACCATATGATGCATTAACAAGAGATATCTGGCAGCTGTAGTGGATATCCTAATATGATGGTGATCAGATTCTCAGAGCTGTGTTAGATAAGAAGGACTTTAGTCAGGATCACAAACTACATTGCTTTGGTTTTGTGTAATAATTCAGTTGCAAGCTATTGTCTTTGTCTTCATCTTTTGGTAGATGGTTTTGGTGGCTATATTTTCAGAGACTGGATTCTTTGACTACTGTGCAGTAAAGGTAGGCTTGTTTTGGTACTCTTAATTTTTATTCAATTAATCAATTTAGTATTTAATCACATCTGTTACACCAAGCACTGTCTTTGAAGAACCTTTCTTAGGGCAGTGTATATTTATCACATTAGAAATGACAGTGGTCAACTTGTAATTTTGAAAAATCTCTTAGGGATGAAAGGAAGCCCTTAAGGCAATTCTGCTTCTACAGGAGAAAGGTAAAGCTCCCCAGTAAAGCTGAGTTATACCACCGACATCCCCAGAACTGTAGTTCTGCTGTAACTGAAATCTGTATTTATGCTTTGCAGTGGGAGAGAGGAAATATGGGAAGTATCATTAGCTTTATGATCACACACGAAAAATGGCCACAGACTTTTGCACAGTAGCAGAAACAAAGATTACATGAAAAGGGTAATTCTGATGGATTGGTTGTAAAGCAAGTATTACCCATGGTGAGGGACTCCTTCACCTGCTGCAAATCTTAATTTTCTTGAGAAGGGTGGAAAGAACGAAAACAAAAGTGACAAGGAGCACTGCTTTGAGCACAGAACCCCTAAACAAAACATGGGTCAACACAACTCCTGCCTACACAGATGCCCAGACTGCGTAACCCTGGCAGTGCTGCTCCGAGGATGGGGAAGGGGTCCCAGCGTGTCAAGGGCGCGCGAGGTGTGAACCACCTCAGTCCACCTGGGCAGGCAGGCAGAAGGTGGGAGCTCAGCCCTGCTCCTACCACAGACCTCCTTCATGCCTGGCAGTGGAGCATGGTGTCTCTTCAGACTTGTTTCTTCCTCTGCATGATGGAAATGTTTGCTCACTGCCACAAAATGTTTTCTTGCTAAAGTAATTAATGTTGGAGAGGGTGCTGTTGTAGGTGCATGGAGTAGTACGTGCTCACTGTTGCCTCATCTTTGGTGAAGTAATTTTATCTATTATTTTTTTTGAAAATTAAGTTGGAGTGATCTAGTCCCTTAATTTTGTTTCTATTTGTTTGGTTTTACTAGGCTTATCGATTCTCTAGAGGCAAGGTGTGGGCCATGATTACGCTTCTGTGCCTCATTGCTGCAATTCTTTCTGCATTTTTGGACAATGTTACCACTATGCTACTCTTTACTCCAGTAACCATAAGGTATTATATTGTTATGGTTTTGGACTTGGTCTTTTATAGCCAGCAATCAGTAGTAGACATGTATGCAAAATGCTTGTTTGGACTTTTTTTTGATCATCTAAATGGAAATCAATACTTCAAATACTCCTATTGTAGTGGTGTAAAGAGCTAACGTTTTCAAAGGGATCGGTTGCCTTTTCCCTTTGTGTTCATAGCGATCACATATCTGAAGCCTGTTACACTGTCTTGGCAGCCAACTATTCTGGTTTGTCTCCGTATCTGAACTGCAACAGCATATTGCACCAAATGCTCCCTAGTAGATGAAATCTTTTTCCTGTAAGCAGTGAGAATTTTTTAATTTAAGCTGCCTTGTCCTTTACTGGCAATTTATGTTTTATGTTTTATTTTATGTTTTAGTGAAGTCATTGTCCTTTCTAATACTAGTGACAAATAAATTTAAAAAAATCTCCAGATTTCAACTAAAAGCTTTGTTTTGGAATATGAGGCCATGAATTTTCTTCCTGCTGGTGATCGTGACATTGATACAGCCATTGGTTAATTCAACAATTTGAGATTAGATATTTGGAACTTTTAATAGAGAACAGTGAATTTAATTACTTCATAGTTCTGTAAATTAATAACATGTGATTTGCAACTACATTTAATCAATGCATGATTATAAATTACTGTTTAACCTGAATTTAACCTGTCTGGCCAGGCAAATCTGGTTAATCTAGTTCAGTTTCAGAAAGATCTAGTGTGTTTTCAAAATGATCCTGCGTGATGTAATGCTTGCAGTCATTATCACATAAAATTACACAAAATTCTATTAAGATATGCTCCCACTTTAAAATGTAGTGTAAAACAGTAAAACCCAATTTTGCAAATGGAATTTATTCTAGATTGGGAAACAGCTGGTGAATGAAAGCTCCATTTTTCTTCTGTCTAATTATATTTTAAATAGATCACATTGCCTTACTCCAATCAATAATTTCACCACTAGCAGTACACAGCACTGGTACTATTAAACACCAAGTTTTCTTTAGCTGTGTTGCAGAATATTTTGAATTAACTATAATTGGGAATGGATTGAAATCCAGATGTCAATGCAACATGAATTACTGTTCGCAGGCAGAGCTACTGTAGCATTTATTTTGTTTTCAAAGAATCATAGAACAGCTCAGGTTGGAAGGCACCTCAAAAGACCATCTGGTCCAACCTGTGATGGGAAAGGGAAACTAAATGAGATTTATTAGCACCCTGTTCTGTCATGTCTTGAAAACCTCCAGTGGTGGGGACTCTACCACGTCCCTGAGGAGGTTGTTCCAGTCCTTAATTGTTCCCACCGTAAAGAATTTTTTCTTATGTTGAGATGAAGTACCTCCCAGTGCGACTTGTACTTGTTGCCCCTTGTTTTCTTCCTGTGACTCCTTGTGAAAAGAGAGCCTCTGCATTTGTAGCTATCCTTTAAGTACTGGAGTTTCATTCTAAAAGTATAATAAGTACTTTAGTTTTATACTAAATGAGTTTGTAACACTGAAGAAGGTGAAACTCAGTATGCAGGAAACATTTGAATCACTATAAAGCTAAAATAAAATTTTACCTTGCCTAGTAAAGCCAAATAATTGCCTATTTCTAAAAGCTTCATGCTGGGGATTATTTTTTTGTTTTTATCTTACTGCCATTGTCTTCAGCTCTTGTCTACAGCTTCACTGTGTTGCACTGTTCTGTCATTGCCATGGAGATAAAGCTTGTAGAAAACCCTACTGACTCTATGAATATAAGGATTTATATTTCCATTAATAAGGCGTATACCATGACACTTGTTTCACACTGCATTTTGTAGTAAGATGATAAAAAAATTAATAACTACCCCTTTTTAGCTATAGTTTATTTGCAAGATACTTTGCTATTGTGAACTGGAAAAGGCTAATGGTTGTTCACATGGGGTATTATATAACCAGGGTAGGCAAATGGGAGAAGTTTGATCCTACCATATAGCTAACACATTCTGACACTTTTATACTTTGGGCTTAGCCTTTCTTGGCGTACAGCAGACGTTCTTTCTTCAATGTACCTCTAGGCCCATCAAAAAGAAAGAATCACTAAAGAAAAGTTAAGGTTGTATTTTGAAACACTTGGACATCAAGAAGTGATGAAGTTAAAATTGCAAGTACAATTGTGGTCTTGTACTAGAATTGATACAATTGGGCCAGCTGTACTATGAAGTACCCTTCAACCGCATAATTTTGTGCTGTTGGTGAAATAGTGTATTTTTGCAGTTAGTTTGTTCTGGAGTTTTTACGTGCTGACATATGTGTCATCTGACAGTGTTTTTTCTGAGTTTTAAATTGATACTTTTTGGTCACAGCATAAGTCTATCAAGTTAAGCTTTTGTGCAATACACTCTTTTTGAAATACCAGTTTTAATAATACAGACTTTGACTGAATAGTTAAGCTCAACCCTTCCTTCAGAGAAACGTGTGGCAGCACTACAGCGAAAGTGATCCTGAGAAAGCATTCTTGCTGCCTACTCTTCCCCCCATCCTGTGTTAGGTAGAGGAGGCAATAATTTAAACGTGGAATCCATCCTTACACGCTGCAGCAACATTTCAATAAGTCATGAACTGAAAAGCAGTTGTTCCTTATTACAAAGTTCTTAGGTGTGACCTTACGTTTCAGCCTTTAATACCACAGCCTAAGTGTAAAGTCGAACGTGTACTTCAGAAATGGGCAGATTGTGCAGATCTGTGCGTAAATGTAATTTGTGCGAGTTGAAGTAATCTGTGTGAAGATTACTGTGTGTAAGTGGGCACTGAGTTGAAATGGATCATGAAGTTACTGAGTCAGTCCCAGTATTTGCCAGAGCACTTTAAGATGCTTCTTATTAAAGAATTTTACTTTTTCTTATTAAAGAAGCATCTTACTAAAGAAGCATTAAATATTTTTGAACTGCTAAAAATATTTTGAGATTTTTTTTTTAATAATGAAGAATATGTATTTTCTAACCTTGTTGCATTACAAATAGAAATACTCATGATCAAGCTTTAGAGAAGGGGAAAAACAGGAACAGAATAAACCAGATAAACCTAGGCTGAAAGCTGAGGTCACTAATAGATGATTCATGGCTAAAAGGTTGCCTGTGCAATCCTCTACCATTGCTCCCCACGTGATGGTTAACGACTGATGCTGAGTACAGAGCTTGTGATTGCCCAGAACAGTTTCCCATAGGTCAGTGTGATCTGTGGACCATGGTTTAAAAAGTTGTATGATGCCAAAAATTTGAAATGCTATTTTCTGTGTAGTCCAACTCTTATAACAGTTGATTACTTTTGATGAATAGTTGATTACGTTTGATGAAATGCTTTTGAAAATGCATCAGTTATGTTACCATTAACTATTGCATGATAAATGTAAAAAAAAAAAATCTATCTTTTTTTGCATTTATATTGCTGTAATTACTGTAACACATATAAAATTAAAACTTTAACAATACACACACACACACACAAATATTATGTTTAAAATCCTGCAATTTTTCAGTGGAATGACTGTATTTTGTAAATTTTATAAGTTTTAAGATTTAAGGTAATTTAGTCATAGGGTAAGAGGTTAATTTCATTCTCTTTATACCGCAGGCTCTGCGAAGTACTTAACCTTGATCCTAGGCATGTCCTGATTGCAGAAGTAATCTTCACAAATATTGGGGGGGCTGCCACAGCTGTTGGGGATCCTCCAAATGTGATTATTGTTTCAAAGCAGGAGCTGAGAAAGAACGTAAGTATTGCAAGCTGCTTGGCTACTAAAATGAAATACTGATGTTGACTTATGCAGCGTTGAACCTTCTCTTCCTCCAGACAGCCATATAAACAGAACAGAACCCACTTTTTCTGCCATGCTATTTCTTTCTTAGTAGGATGGTCAGACAGAACAGAGTGATCTTCTGGGGACAAAATTGCGATGAAGAAGAGACTTTTTGATATGGATTGAGAATACTGGTTTCCATTATTTTTGGTCTTGGGGGAAGGGTTTCCTTGTCAATGGTAAAGTCAAGAAGGAAGCAAAACAATAAAGGGTTGTAAAGAGAGGGCAGCAAGTTGGAAAAAAAGAAAAATGTGAAAATGAAGACTAAAATCCAAAATTTGTTTTCAGAATAGGCTTTCTCTCAAAATGTTATTATATTGAGGCAATTTGTTTCCTTTTCAGAAATTTCAAACCAGAAATAATTGTCCATACACAAAACCCCTCAACGTGAGAGGCTGCGTTGCCCCCATAGACCAGTGTCATACCCAGTTCCACTGCAGGCAGGGACTTTGTCCTTCAGCCCAAGGGGGTGTGGGGGGGTGAGGAGAGGGGGGCTCCTGCCATGCAGCACGGGACGCAGCTGGCTCCCACCTCCTGCCAGCACCGTGGTATCCCCAGGCTGCAGTGACAGATTCTAACTTCCAACACTTGACTCTCCTATTTATGGACAAAATCTTTTCATTTTGCTGGGTGACCGGTGCTAAAGGGAAGGCTATAGTGGCTAGTACTGGGTGGGACAGCAACATGCCAGACAACTGCCAGCGGGACCGTCCTGGTCCCACCATCTCCTCCGAAACATGGCCCTTTCCACCCTGCAGATGGGCAGAGCCACTGTGGGCATGTATTCACATTTGCAGCCTTCAGCTTCTGCAAAGGAGCTGGGCGTTTGCAAGAGCTTTCCACGCTTTCAGCTATCCCTGCTACCCTTGAACTGGAGGACACCAAGTCCCACTTCTGCCTCTGGCACTGTGCTCCCTGGTATCCCGCGGTATCACCCGTCCCTGGTGCGCCGAGGGCGGCAGGGAGGTGGTCTGCGCAGGATGCAAGGGGTAGCTCCTGCGGGGATGGGGCAGCTCTGCTCGCCTTCTGCCCATGCACCACCAACACCACCAAGCTGCACGATGGAAGGGGTACTCATGTAATGGGCAAATCTGTTAGGGACACCAGACGTGTGTGTTCTTTTTTGGCCAAGTGTCATAAACCCCCAAAGTAAATACATTTAAAGGAGTTCAATGTAGTGTGTGAGCTAGTGTGAAAATACCTGTGCAAGTGGGATGAGGGAATTGTAGTATAAAAATCTAGAGGGTTTTTTTTTTTTATTTGGAATCAAATATGTCTCTATTGCTGTACCAAAAAAGGATATGTTCTAATCAACTGAACATACTGAAATTAATTAAGTACTGTCCAGGTTGGAAAATGTATTTGAAAGTTCATAGCATTTAATAATGTTTACCTTCAAAATATTTGAAATGTGCTGCAATTAATTTGCTTGGATGATGACTTTGGAGACTCTGTAATATTCCTGGCTGAGGATTTGATAGATAAATTTTACATTTTTAAATATGAATTCTGTGCAACTATTTAAACCTTCTTTTCTAAAAGAGAATAATTAGCACCTGCCATGCAGGTCATTTCCCTAAATACTCAGAAACTCTTCAACTTTGTAGAACCTTTAGAAGTGGCTATAAACATGGGAAGCAATTAAGAAATCACATTGAAAGGAAACAATTTTACATTTCTATTGAATGAGATATTGATAATTTTAGGAGGACTCAGATGTATAAATACCCTAGAAAATGTGACATTATGTGTTTCAAATCATTCTGTATTTGAAACAAGCACTAAAAGCTTTCCAAATATTTTTACTCTGTATTGTTTTCAGATCTTTTGTGGCATCACAGAAATAAGGACCTAATAAAATAGATTAGATTCAGCACAGGACCACAGGACATATGCTGCTTCTTTCCCGTGTTCTCATCTGTTGTATCTACATACATATAAATAAAAGATGGTCAAAGACCTATCCTTGGCTCTGAGGCTGAGTGGCATGGACTGGCTTATGTCCTCACCCCCTCTAACAGAGATTTGCCTGGGAGAGCGCTGGCAGGAGCAACTGGATAGAGCCCAGAGTGATGGCAGGGAGGGAGCTGGACCATCTGGCCTCTTACAGTCTGCGCTGCTGAGTTAATAGTGTGAGTCCTAATTCTGTCCACCTGCTCCAGCATCTTCCGTTTTATTCAGAAGAAACATAGGCATTGTTGTCTTGTTTCTGAAACTACTTCTAGCAAAGGCTGCTGTGAGGAAGAGTTACACGATGAACCCCAATTCTACCTCCAAAATACATGGGCTGTCTGCTATATTTGTACTAAGTAATTTTTATTTTTATTTTTATTTTTATTTTTATTTTTATTTTTATTTTTTTATTTAAACAAGTGTTTCGGAGGTAAAAATTCTTGATTGCAATAATGGCATTTTGGAAACTGCATTTCATGCAGTATTTTTTACAGTGTCCATTATGATGTTTTCTACAGAAAATAGCTGGCTTTTTACATCTTTTAAACATTACAGTCATGTTTTTGGCTTTCTAGGAGATTTTTCTCCTTGATATTGTAATTGAAATTCCTCTTTTCATCCTCATGTCCTTCTTTTTCAGGGCTTGTTTTGCACAGTAAGTGCAGGAGTACTTGGACAAATGCCCCTGTAGGAGTCTGAATAGTGTATTGCACTATGTGGATGATTGGATTTTCCATTTTATTAGGTGCCATCAAGAGGAGAATTTTAGTTTAAAGAATTTCAGCTCTTCCTGAACTTTTACTGTTGTACATCAGCCTCTAAAAACAGCCTAGTAAGATATTATGCAAGTTTAAAATTTCTTGGGAAACATTGATTTTTTAGATCAATACAAAATGAATTGCAGCCTTGTTACTTTGGGTGCTGTTATTGGGTTATAGCATTAGAAATACTTTACTCTTTGATTACTGTAGGGCTGGAGAGATTTTTCTCCCTAGATTCTGGGGAAAACTCATGTCATATCAAGAATATTTTATTTAAAGTATGTTTGAATAAATAAGCTTTTTGTTACAGTTTACTCATTAAAATGTAGGGATAAGTTTGTTTATTTTCTTGAGATGCAAATGGATGCCAAAAGGACTTTTTCTTTGTAGCAGTGGTTAATTCATAATGCTGACATTTCCTCTACCATCATGCTTGGAATCAGTGGAACATTTGCATAATGTTTTGTTGTATTCTTGCTTGTTATTAGCCAGAGTTGGAAGAAGTCTCACAAAATAGCATGTATGTTGTGATATTAGGCAAGGAAAACAAGAGTTTTCTTTAAGGGCAAATAGAAAACTCAGTGAATATGATTTTATTTTTTTTTTAATATTTTTTATTACCTTCAGAGTACTGCTACTGAGTGGCCATTGTTCACAAAATTATATTTTTATCTTGAAGAGATATGTGCTTCTGACTTTGGGAACTCCATTTTTGTATGCACAATAGAGCACGAACCATTTCGAAATGGTCCTTGTTTTCAGAAAGTTTGAACATTAAGTCCTCTGAATTTGGGAACTTCCCAAGTATCTATAGTCATGCCTTTGAAATCAGAAGTTGCTTGTGCTCTCAGCTTAGGCTTTGATTACAAGATCTTTAGAGAATGGATGGTGAATAGATCTCCAGAGCAAAGCGACAGTGTGAAGATAGTGTGCACTAGTGTATCTAGCTTTAATCTGTCTAAAAGAGGTAACGATAAGATCAAAGGCAGTTTTAGCATGTGCTAGCCACTGGATTATAACCTCTTATTTATTGTCTTTGTGATAAAGTTTGTACTGTTAATCTGATGTTTGCTGAGGATTTTGGGTTTTCAACATCCCACTCAGAGTTATTCCTGTCATTTAACAGGAATTCCCAGGAAAATGGACAGCCATCAGATTCTCCTGTTCCACCTCTCAGAGGCTTGCAGCCTTCATGCTGCAATTTAGCATGGTGCAATATTAGTTGGCTATATTTCATTAAAAAATGCACCAAAAATTTAGGAATAGAAGTAGATAATCCTGAAAAATGGATCCTCTATATGACTTTATAAAGATATTTCAAGCGCTAGCAGATTGTGAAATGGATTCCTGTAGTTTACTAGGCTATTTTTGTTGAGTTTGCTGGATACAGGGTTGTTAAAACTTTTAATCAATTTGTAAAACTCCTGCCCTTTCTGTCAATGTTTCATTGATTCCTTTTCTCAAGAAAAAAATAAATCCTAGGTAAGGCATAGGAAATAAAATTTATGGGTTTATGGCTGATTTCAGATTTTTTTCCCCCATCTCTGCATGTAGTAATCATTAAATAGTATAGTGCAAGACAAAAAAGGAGGTTTGCCAGTGTCTCAGATAAGCCTTATCTTCATATAACTGTATTAGATCATCAGTGATTTCTGGCTCAGCGACATCATGAGCAGTTCCCCCTGAGACAACGTAGATCTCAGTCACTCAGAAGGGATGTTTAAGCCAGTGTAGAGATAATAAATTACTCTTGCTCTTCCTCATTTTATTAGTTTTAAAATACTAAGTAAAGGGCATTCTGGCTAGAAGCACTATATTTTCTGCTCCTTGAATTGCTGCAGCTAGCTATAATTTTTGCTTTCTCTTTGCTCTAAAATGGCAGATTTCTTCTGGAAAGGTCTGAATTACTAGAAGTTAATTTGACACCTCCAAAAGAAGGAAAAAAAATCTGGATGAGAGGAAATGAGTATTTTAGGAAAACAGTATGATACTTGCTCCTAATATGAAACTCATATATTTGACTTTGCATTTAAAACTATAAAGCAAAGAAAGATGTCCACTCTGCTTCAGCTTTGAATCTGTAGGCACTAGAACCTTTAGGCTGTTGTCTTGCTAAAACAAAATCTTTAGATTTTCTGTTGACTGGGGAATGGAAGAAATTTAACACAATCAACATAGCCTCAAGTAAGGGACATTTGAAGCATGTATTGTATTTATCTGATGAACTGAAATCTCCTGGAAGAAAATTATTTCTTGCCTATTGTGCATGTCAATTCTATTTCAGACTATTGTGCAGAAAAAAAGAAAATCTTTATGAAAATGACATTTTGTTGTATGCAGCAGATATGTGGAGCCCTTCAACGTGTTTTTACAGTGCTGAATTCTGTCCCCAGCAGTGCAGAGGACTCAGGAGGTGTAAAATGTGTTATCCACAGGCTCAGGGGAGATGTTACATGCCCTTTCTAGGATGTAGGAAAGGGAGCAGGAGCAACTGAAGTAACTGTGCCACTGTCCCTGTATCCTCTGCTGAATCATTCATATTTGCTGTACAGTGTAAAACCTTTAGTCTCTGAAAGTTCTCCAGAGGCTGCCAGTTGAGTACTAGTTACCTGAGAGTGTCTGGTGTGAAATCTGCCTGCTCCTTCCCGGGAAGCGATTTCTGTGTGCTGCAGAGCTGCTGGTGCTAAGCACCCAGCCCAAAGCATCAGGGCAGGCAGTGAACTGTTTTTCACCGTGAGCCCTTCTGATATCAGCCATAAATGCGATTGTACTTGGTCGTCCTCAGCCTCCTCACGGCTACAGGGTACAAGTTGTCCAAGGCTAGCGATCGTCAGGAGTCATTTTCACATGCTGGCTCATGTGGATCAGTGCAAGGAGGTCATGGGGAGGAAAGTCGGGAGAGAGGGATGGGAAGGGGATCGAATCCAGCCTTGCACCTTCACAGGCAATACTCTCATGCAAGCTCTTTCTGGAAATAAGCACACACTCCATGTTAGAAAATGATTTGTTTGAGCTGAATTGGAAAGCTGTTCTGCAGTCGCAGCAGAAGAGCACGTTTTATTTTTCCCCCAGGGATCTCAGAGATAAGAAAGATCAATGGAGTGATATTATGAAGTTTAACAAAATCCTGAATCTCAGCCCAGCTACTCTCTTTGAAAAATTTGAGTAAGCTCCTGGATAGGATGCCAAAAAATCGAGCAGACACTTTTTCTTTTTCATGGTGTCTGCAAATCACTTTTAAGGCTCATCTATGTCAGCTCTTACGTCATGAAGCTGTGTTAATCCTGCTTTTTTTTTTTTTTTTTTTTTGAAGTGCCTTGTGATCTCCATCTCTTTTCAATCCCTTTCAATTATCAGTCAGACCTGAGATCTCTTTCTTAACCTCAGCATTTTAGTTTGCCTTCTAGGTTGATGTGATTTTCCTTTTCATAGAGAAATTAGTTTTGTAGGTTTCAAGTGGCACATTTCTTGTGCTGTATTTTTTTGTTTGAGAAGCTTCTGCATTGTGGCATTTCAGTAAAAAAGCACAATTGTTTTGCTCTGAAATTGGTGTGATATTCAAACCATAGAGGCAAGTGACTTTGTAAATTTGCATTTGTTTGCAGTAAGCCACTTCCTTAAATTCCAATTCTGTTAAAATGTGATAGAGACATCACATATTTAAAGTTGAGAGTTTCAAGGATTCTTTGAGTTCCTATTTCTCTTTTTTATTTCCTGCATTAGTAATTAACTTTATGCCCAAGTCTTTCTGCAGACAATTTCTGCCACCATATTCTGCCTGGTGGCTGGCATCCTTCTTCATGACGTGGGTGCATTGCTGCCAGAAAGGCTTCGTCTCCGCTACTCTTTTTAAGACTAGGTTGAGTGCAAAAGTAATTTTCCTCATTCTGGTAATTCTGATTTGAGTATATTCTGATGACTTCTAATTACTTTATTGCTCCTCAACCAGCTATTTCTCAGTAATTTTTTTTTTCAGAGAATAAACATTTTTCCAGTCAGATTTAGGCATTGCTGTTTTGGCTAGTGTTGCTTCAGTGGTTTTACAGCTTAATTCCTTGCAGCTTCCTACCTCTCCTCGGGTCATTTTATAGACCATACAAAGCTGAATACTTATTTTCCATACTTCCTGAACTGTGTAATGGCACATTGTCAATGCCTGAGCAATTTCCAACCCAAGGCCAATTCACCTTGCCTTTAAGGATTCTGATTTTTCTGGCCAAAATTTTCAGAGTTTTGGGGTTTTTTGGCTATTATCTTAGAGGTAACTCACTTAAAATTGACAATAAATCTAATTTATATTTGGCTGTAAATAAGGAAATACACAGGAGGGATATGGACCTTATATACTTTGGGGGCAGGTCTTACAAACATTGAGCCTTTGCAGAATTTAAAGTATTTTTTTTTTCTCATTGCTATTTGTAATTTTCCTAGAGTTATGAATGTTGATTTCATCCTTCATAGAAATGTCTCCTCTAGCTCTCAATCTTGACTTGATGCCCAGAGGCCAACCTTTCTGAGTATTTATAAAAATTGACTTGTAAAGTCTGTCTTGCAGAGATGTCAGACATTTATCTGGCTGACCTATTATGTAATCAAACTGAATGAAGGTATATTATTTTCCTTTGTGGTATCACGTTTTTCTGTCTGATTCTTAAAATAATCTTATTACAGTTCCTGAAGCTTCTTCTTTCTACTTTCATAAAAGAATGGCAGTAGCTGAGTTATAATGAAAGGCCAGCGAACGCACAGGTATACAGTGTCACCTTTTTAGTGGCTGGAGAGTAGAAGTGTTGTCGTGGTTTAATCTGGCTAGCAGCTAAAACAACCACACAGCCATTTGCTCACTCTCCCCACCCTGCCCCAGTGGGATGAGGGAGAGATAAAGACAGTTTAATAGAACAGAAAAGGAAGACAATAGTAGTAGCAGTAATAATAATAACAATATACAAAACAAGTGATGCACAGCACAATTGCTCACTACCTCAAGCTGATATTCAGCTAGTTCTCAAGCCAAACTGCCTCCTGACCCATCCCCCAGTTATATATGGAGCATGACATCATATGGTATGGAATATCCCTTTGGACAGTGTGGGTCAGCTGCCCATGCTGTGTCCCCTCCCAGCTTCTTGGGTGCTCCCCGCACCCCTTGGCAGGGCAGTGTGAGAAGATGAAAAGTCCTTGACTGCTTGGCAACAACTAAAACATCAGTGTGTTATCAACATTATTCTCATCCTATCTCCAAACCACAGCACTGCACCAGCTGCTAGGAAGAAAATTAATTCTATCTCAGCTGAAACCAGTACAAGTGGTAAGGAATATACACTATTAAACAGCAACTAAGCGTGATTTTCTTTAGCTCATGAAGGTGAAACCTGTATTTTTAACAGGATCAAATTCTAATCCTAGGTCTGCATATTTATGTTTAAGATTTATTTATCTGTCTGCAAACTATGGATTTTTTTTTTTTTTTTTTTTTTTAA
>VXBL01006846.1:1667775-1730045 GCA_013400195.1 Aramus guarauna
TTTTTTTTTTTTTGAAAATTTTGGTTTTTTTTTTTTTTTTTTTTTTTAAAACCACTAATCTTTATCTGGCTATGAAAGTTCTTTATGACTTTAATCAGTTTCTTGTGTCATGCATTTTTTATTATGCCCTTTGGTGTAATGGAGAAACTTTTTTTTTTCCTTTTTTGAACCAGAGGCATTTCCGTTGGGACTTTTCCACGTAAATTCTTTCAGTAGGAGGCAATATAGTTGTTTTTGATTTGTCTTGGCATTACAGAAGGGTCTATGGGTAGATAGCGCACAGGGATTTGGTAAAAGGCAAGTCACTTGCAGAGGCTTGTAGAGAGATAAAGGTGTTGCACAGGGAGATCCCATGACTTTCTAGAGTCTCTGGGAAATCAGTGGATGCTCTGAAAATTCAGCTTGGACAACCTGAGCTGTCCAGGGCTTGGACCATGTTTCCTTCCAAGTGTCACAGAGATGCTCTGCAGGGATCACCAGTTCAGTCAACCCCTACTATGTAAATATAAGACAGTTCCTTGCTACCAGAGTATTTGGATGTGAGCCTCTGTGGGGGGCTGACCCAGGCTGGATGCCAGGTGCCCACCAAAGCTGCTCTGTCACTCCCCTCCTCAGCTGGACAGGAGAGAGAAAACATAATGAAAGGTTTGTGGGTCAAGATAAGGGTAGAGAAAGATCACTCACCAATTACAGTCATGGGCAAAACAGACTCACCTTACACAAAAAGTAATCTAATTTATTACCAAGCAAAACAGAGTAGAGCAATGAGAAATAAAACCAAATCTTAAAATATTTTTATTATAGAAGAATATATATGAGTTTAGGTGAAATCCTGGATCAGAGTATTATTGTAGAAATCCATGTTGTTATCAGTTAAAAACAAAACCTGGTCATTAAAATGTAACTATTTCTGTGATTCAGTGTGATTTAAAATGAATTTACTGTGATTTGAGTAACAAAAGTGAAAGTTAATGATTCATCTTTTTTTATTTCTTTTTTTTTTTTCCTATCCACGTTAAGAATACTAAATGTATTTCAGAATAACTTGCAATACTATTTTTTAGTTCTCTGAATGAATGTGGCTTGTGACCTTGAAATAGATGAAATACAGCATATACTGTACTTGGAACTTACTTTATTTTTTTATTTATTATTGATTGCTAAAGTACATATAGTTGAATACTTTTCCTTGTAGGTAATATAGGAACATAACTGATTTTTAATTTAGGTTTTCATTTTTATTTCCAGGGATTGGATTTTGCAGCCTTCACAGGGCATATGTTTGTTGGCATCTGCCTCGTTGTCCTTGTTTCCTTTCCTTTTCTCAGACTTCTTTACTGGAACAAAAAACTTTACAATAAGGAGCCGAGTGAAATTGTTGGTAAGTGTGAGTGTGAAAACCTTTTTATTATCACTACATTGAATATGTGCTAAACAGAAAATGAACAGTGCCTACTATGATGTTGTCCTCAGATGGAAGTGTGCATTCTCTTTCAGTCTCTGAACATTATTTTTTTAAAGAATAATTTAGATTTTATTTTTAGTCATGATATTTTCTGACTTTTAGAAGTGGATGTTTTTCTGGTGCTAAGGTTGAGGTGTTGACATGAATTATTAAATATCTTTCAAAATTTATAGGGATATTTTGCATCATTTATAGCCATAGGCTTGAATACCAGCGTGTTCTGTATTGCAACACGTAACATCTGCTCAAGGTACTGAGTTCACAACCTAGCTTTAGAAATATCCCAGGTTTCCCTTATGACAGGCATAGTGCACTGGTGCATTCCCTCACTGCTGGTTTTCTTCCACTGGAATTTTTCAGCAATCCTTTCCTGTTCTGTGGTCAGTGAAAAACATTTCATCAACAGTAGAAGAACTTTCCAGGCTGCCTCTGTGACTCTTCCAATCCTAAATTTCCCTGGTGTATAACTTCTGTAATGCAGCATGACTAAATCTATGTAATTTTTGAGGTTGCTCACCTTGGTAGTCTCCAGAAGTCTTAGTAAAGCTGTTTCAATGGCTCTTCAGTATGTCAGTCGCTTTTTGTCTTCATGCTTTTTAACTTTCTATTCAGTCATTTTGAAATTTCCATCACTGCTCTTAGGGTCCTGAGTGGTGAAACTTAATAATAACCCCCAAAAGTTCACAATTTCTTTATGAGGTAAGAAATAATTCACTAAGTATAATTTCTTATCAAACTTTGTACAAAGATAGATGAGTATAAATTTCTTCCCTGGCACTGATTATTTATTTATTTATTTATTTATTGCCATGTTGGGCTGTAGAAAACTTAGGATCCAGGCTTCCACTGATCATGCAACAGATGTTTTAATGTGCTGTACAACATCACTGAAACCTCTGTGTGTGTGTGGTCTATTTAGCATGGGGAAGACAACTTTTGATATGGTTGATATGATTTGGTTCCATTTGTAATCCTTGGAGAAAGATTAGCCCTGCTAAAGACTAAAGTAGCTGTCTACAACAGAACAGATATATTGCATCCCTCAAAGTTTACTTCTCTATTTGGAGTATACGGGGAGTCCACAGTGACTAACTCAGTGGTAGAGATCTTCATGATAGTTACCTAATTTGGCAAGATGAATACCACTTGTAGTGACCTGCCTTGTTTCAGTGAAAATTAGCTTTAGGAGTAGGATTTTATTAAAAAGACAGAAGTGACAGTCCTCTCCTCAGTGGATTGTACCATGTGTCTTGAATGCCATCTGATAGAAAGGACAGAGAACAGACTTCACTGCTTAGGAAGTTGGGTCTTGTGCAGACATTTGGTTTTGAGGGACTTCAGTGCCCATTCAGCACAAGATGTGCTCAGTCTACCTGTTCACAGCTCTAGGGGACAAAGTCTTCCCCAGTATTAAGAATTAAAAACATTTTTGAGCTGTTCTAGAAGTGATACTACCTGTTTGCTAAGAGAATTAAGAAGAATTTTCCTTCCATATATTTGCTTAGTATCATATATGCATTTTTGTTACTGTGCCATTGTAAAACAGCTGAGGCTTTCTGCACCCTTAGATATTTGATCCTGAGAGCAAGAGAAATAAAACAGTGAAGTCAGTCACTCAAAATGCCTACGTATTGCCCTGTGACACTGCAAAGTAAGATTTTTCAGAAAGCTATCAAGAATCTTCTTTTCCTACCTTCTTGTACCAGGGAAGGTGCTGCAAGAAGTCTTCCTTAGCTGGTTAATAAATCTATTGACTATATACATCTGGGTCAAAGAGAAAAAATATCTTATTTACCAATAGGAAAAAAAATTAAAATAAGATACTTTTGTCTCACCTCAGTTACGCTATGTCAGCTTCCATTCCAATAGGTAGAATTTTATCTTGGGTGCCAAGAATGCCTTTAGAGAAGGTAGGTCACTGAAAATTGGCAGTGGTAACATGCAGACAGGGATGCTCTCCTTTCGTAGCCATAGATGTACCTTAAATTGGTCAATTTTAAATAATTAAGACTGAGTTTTTTTCCTGTGGGAAGGCATTATTACCTAAAATAAATATCCATACAAAAAAATTAATAATAAGCATTAAGTACTATGTACCATGGGTGAGTGATCTTACTACTTTTCTTATCAAAGTTACTACTTTGAAGAGAGGTGCAAAAGCTATGAGACAAACAATATCCACTCCGAAGTTGTCTCCAGTAGACTACTGAAATGCATAATCTGAAGAGGTAGGGAGTTGGCTCACGTTCCTATTGCTCTTTCTCTTCTTGATACTAGTGGATGAAAAGCTGGACATGAGCCAGCAAAGTGCACTTGCAGCCCAGAAAGCCATCCGTATCTGGGGCTGCATCAAAAGAAGGGTGACCAGCAGGTCGAGCGGAGTGATTCTGTCCCTCTGCTCTTGTGATACCCCACCTGGAGTACTGCATTCAGCTCTGGGGGCTGCAGTACAAGAAAGACATGGACCAGTTGAAGACAGTCCAGAGGAGGGCGATGAAGATGATCAGAGGGCTGGAGCACCTCTCCTGTGAGGACAGGCTGAGAGAGTTGGGGTTGTTCAGCCTGGAGAAGAGAAGGCTCCGGGGAGACCTTATTGAGGCCTTAAAGGGTGCCTGTAAGAAAGATTGGGACAATCTTTCTGGTAGGGCCTGTTGTGATAGGACAATGGTTTTAAACTGAAAGAGGGTAGATGTAGATTAGATATAAGGAAGAAATTTTTTATGATGAGAGTGGTGAAACACTGGAAGAGGTTGCCCAGAGAGGTGGTAGATGCCCCATCCCTGGAAACATTAAAGGTCAGGTTGGACAGGGCTCTGAGCAACCTGATCTAGTTGAAGATGTCCCTGCTCATTGCAGGGGGAGTTGGACTAGATGATTTTTGAAGGTCCCTTCCTACCCAAATCATTCTGTGGTTCTATGATTCTGTATCAATATGCCAAATACAGAGCATGTTCCTACCTTTTCTACACAGGGCTCAGGAATGAGAATCCTTTGTGGAAGAGATCATCACTAGGAAAGGATTTATCTTTTCATTGGGGAGGAAAGGAGCCCTTGAAACCTCCCAGATAAAACCCTTTGTTATTATGCATCATTATAAAAAATGATTACTTTTCTTTGTTGCCTGGAAGAATATTATTAAATCTTTGGTATTCAGCATTTTTTTGTAACTTCCCAACTTTCTTATGTAAAAAGAATTAATTTGATTTTATTCATTTCTCATTTTCTAATAAAAGTCATAGCTTCATGCTCATTTCCATGAATAACTAGAGTTATTATATACTTAAATTACCTTTAAAAGTGCCAGCTTGCGAGGTGCCTTGAGACAAATAATATCGAAACAGTCGGAAAATCCATTCTGCCAACTGTGAGCAATTTTGATCCTGACATAATAGCATTATTTTGTGAGTATATATTTTAGAAAATAGAATTGCTATTTTTTCCGTTCATCTATAAACTTTTAAATTGTATGGGCTTGATTTTTAAGAATCAAGTATGCATAACAACTTTTTGATTAATTTGAATAGTATAATTTATTCACTGACATAATATTTTTGCCAGTGAAACACTGTACACTTTTAAGAGGCCAGCATATTTCCCTCCAGTTCATCTCTTGGTAATCCTTGTTACTTCCAGCTTAGTACGCTCAGATATAGCAGTATCCCAATCAGTACACCATGTGTTCTTTCAATCAGCTGCTCCTCCATTGCTGCAAAGCTAATCAGTAGCTCTTCAATTAGAGCAAAGGCTGAAGAACTACTCACTCTATTGAAATTTTCTGTGAAAGGGGAAGAGAAAGCGACAAACACGGCTCCATTAGGAGGTAGCCATCATGATTTGGATTTGCAGAATGTGTTCCAAGGTGCTTTCAGGGGTCCTTCCAGCTCAGGTTGCAATGATTCTGCGATAACTTCAAAGGGCTTGTTTGAAGCAGCTGTTTTAATCAACTAAATACCAGCCTTCCCTCACTCTGTCCCCAATTAGCAATTAAACAAGATGTGTGAGACTTAATTGGTATATTATTCTCCACAGACTTTTTCACTGTATGCCGTGTGCTTTAAGCTGTTTTCTGTTGCTTTGGGCTACACAGACTACCGAGAATAGATGAGCACTGATTTTAAGAACAGACAATGTTGTTATTCTGATGATACATTGGCAGATTAATTCCAACGCTGTGTGTTACCAGTGTCTTTAATTCTTTTGGCTCTCAGACTAAGCTGCAGCACCTCTGCAGCAGAAAAAAAAAATGCATGTTCCTTCCCCAGGAGCTACTATCTACCTGCAGTAGCTTGAAGTGGGGCATATTACAAAAGAAAAAAGAATCTGAAGAACTCAGCCATGAGAGAGAAAATCTTTTTAAGAATGAAGGGATATTTTGAGAAGTTTTTTGAGTGCGACTTTCAGCTGATAAACTTGCGCCTTGTTCTGTGTGATCCAGAAAAAGGTGCTAGGATTAGGGTAGTAAACTGAGAAGGTTTAAAAAGTATATATATAATTTTCCAAAAGAATATGTAAGGAGAAATAATAATATATGAGTGTAAGAGGAACTAAACTTGCTGTTGCCCCCCACCCCAAAACTTGAAACTAAAGTTTTTACTTCCCTTAAAGGTTAACAAGACATAATTTAGTCCCTGTGAAGCATGACGATACACTGTTGTCTCAGTTATCAAACTGTGGAGATGCGGACCTCAGTGTCTGGGAAGGGTGCTGTCCCCAGGACAGTGGGTGTACAGGGATCAGTGACAAGTACTATTATTGACATTTTTGCCAAAGAGAAACAGCTTTCTCTTAGCACAGCAATTGATTTGGCACCAGCTCCCCATTTCTCCTGTGTTGCTTGCTCCAGTTTCTGATTGTTTCCCTGGCTGAAAGACCCACACTTGAAGCAGGAGTGGTGATGCCAGGAGAGGGGGGAGCACGTTATTCCCTCTGGTGTAGCTCACTGTCTGCAGCAGCTGGGAAATACTGTTCTGGTAGTATGATATTATGTAAAGCCTACAACAGAAGGAATTTTCTAATTAATCATAGTCATGTGTAAAGTGCTTAATGTGTGAAAAAACACAGTGCTGTTTCCCACAACGTGAAATGTGATAACCAGATGAGTGAGCAAATCTGTTCCTTTCTTCCATGTGGAGCGTTACAGCTGCTTCTCTACGAGAAGAAACAGAGAGGAGGAGGGGAAAAAAGAGGTACAAAACCAGAAGTGAAAAGGGAGAAAATCTAGAAGAGGAAAGAAGTAGAGGAGCAATAATTGAGAGTTGTCAGACATATGCAACCAATTGAACTGTGCCGGCTGCAGACCCAAGATGTCCAGGCATTGTTCCTGGACTTAGAGTAAGTCTTGCTCACATTAGGCCTCATTTTGCATGAAAATGTCCAAAGGATGACACAGCTAAGGTGAAGATTAAGAGAGAAAACAAGGTAAAACTGGAAAACTCATTTAGCACTTAATGTCCAGTGAGTTTTCCCCTCTGTGCCCCATAGTGACTACAAATGTCTGCTACAGTACTCTGTGCTGCACACGATTGACCAAGCGTAGGCATCGTCAACTGTAATTGTAGCTGAACACGAGGTATAGCTCAGTGCTGTCATGATTATTTTGTCCATGTGAACCCCCTTGCCTGTCACAGCTCTAAGATGCCTGCCTGGGGGCATGGTCCCCAGGGGAGGTGGCTGTGGTTAAAGAGTTAATAGCTTTGTTCTTTTCTCAGGACACGGGATGTCCAGGTGGCCTCTGCATCCTCTAACAGTGGTGTGTGCCCTGAGGTCCTGTACTGCAGTGTGACATACAACCTTTGGGTTTAATGCTGGGGAGGAATTACTGTGATGACTTGCAAGACAATCCCAATGCTGCTTCAGACAATTTGAATTGAAAAAAAGACCACATAAAATAATAATAATGTCCAGGGCCAGAAGGACACCACAGGGGCACAGAGGGGACCCAGGGTCAGGTGTTATGCAGCATCAGTTCAGCTACGTGCACTGCTCAGGGTCAGAGAACAGTCCTCAGCCCTATTTTAGTTAGTAACATATTTGTAACCATAGGAAACATTTCTTGAGAATCAGTGAGAGGTACATCAAATACCTTGCTGGATTAAGGACATCGGTAAATCTCAACCCTGAGGTGCATCTGTACCTATGTAGGTACTTCACTAACTGCCAGTAAAGCACTACTGGTATTTTAATGTAACTGCTGAAAGTAGTGGGCTGTCCACACTTGAAAACTGGTTCAGGTGAGAAACGCATCAGGCAGATTATGCAGAGAATAAGGTCCGAAGAATGGGATATTTCAAGATTTTTTTAAGCATTCAACTCCAATTTCAATCTCAATAGCAGTTTTACAATATGCATTGCACTCTACTGTCCTCACCCAAGATGACAAATTCATGGGAAAATATGGGAAGCATTTTTAAATCTTGAAGAACAATGTGTAATAAGAAACCCCCCCCCCCCCCTTCTCTTCAATCCAGTTGTATACATTAACAATGAATAATTAACATTTTAACTGTCCTACTGTGGATGATAGCATGCTAAAATAAAAGATGCAGATTTCTTATGAATTATCTTGAGATCTAAGATCATACCTTTCTGGTACATATTGCATCTTTTATTATAAAGAACTGTAAGACTTTCAGTCTCAAACTAGGTAATCTTATGGTCTCTGCAGACTTTGTGTATACTCCTTTTTGGATAATACATCAGGATCCACCGGCTTCATGGGTTTATATTTGAAAATGTAAAAAATTCTGTCTTTTATTATTTGCACCTTCAGTAGCTCTTCTAATGATCAGGAATGAAAGTAAGTGTAGTTATTTACTTTACACAGATTCAAGATTTTTATATTTTTAAACATTTTAGATAATTTTGTGTTTAAAATCCTGTATATGTCCTTTGTACTGTTTTAGAGTTGATGTAGTATTCCCCTTGGAAAGAGGAAAATGTTGATCTGTCTTTCCTTGTTTTCAGATGATAAAAATAGTATTCTGACACTGCAGAATAAGGGAAATATGCCAATCTCATATTATGTGCGTAGTGCATTGATAAGGTAGCCATCACAAGAAGGCAGCTGTAATATTACTTTACCTGCCTTATGCAGAAAGAAGTATAATACAGTGGCATTTAGAATCAGTAGAGCAGCACTTCACCGTTTTATTATACACATTCTTCATGGAAGGAATCAGTACAGAAAAATCACTGGTAGGAGGGAAAAACTTAGGAAGTAATACCTCCTGTTACTTTTGCAGCACTTGTTCCCCTGGATTTTTGTATGGATACCACAACTGTGGAATGATCGTACAAACTGGCTGGCAAGACCTTGCCTTATCATTAACAGTGTTTTGGTGAAGCTACGACAAAATTTTTCACTTTAGTCTGATGGCTCTGAAACTCATAAGATCTTCCTGATATACAGAGCTTAAGAGAACAATTTAGGTTAACATGTGCTCTGTATCTGTGTGCTGCAGAGCTTTCACTGTGATGATGTTTCAAATAAAAGTGTAACCTTGACAGATTTTTAAATTATTCCTGCCATTTTTATTTATCAAAATGAGCTGAAGTTATTAGTCATCATTTTTACATTTAAACCAGTTGCTAAAAGATATGGTGAGTCTGAAGTGTGCTTCATCATTTTGCTCTTCATTTTGCCCTATTAAAAGCATTAGATGAGGCATTATCTTTTGGATTACAAGAGTTGTCCTCTTGACGCTGCATTTTCACAATTCTCTTTTCCTTAATAGGACTTTGGGAACGCCATCTTTAAGTGGTTGCTTGAAGCACCTTTTCCCCCCTAACCCNAGCAGTAGTTATGCTTGGTCCAAAATGTTTCATGACTGGAATGTAGCTATTCAACTTTTGAGCAGAGGATAGTGAATTGAACAGAGATAGTTTTTAATTGTGAGATTTGTACTTTAACAGAAAATGTTGGTGAAATTGGTTTTCATTGGTAAGCCTAGCAGTCTGAGTTAAAACTTCTTGGTAGTGAGTAAACCAGAATTATTTTTCTAGATTTCAGTCCTGATGAAAATTTTCTGAAACAAACTACACTGGACTTTTAGATAAATGAATGCTCAAAATACTTGATTCTCTCTTTCCCATGACCCTGTGCCATTCTCAGTGTAACAGAACAAAGTATTGTGATAACATGAGGCAAGTGCCAATAAACACACATGAAACTTAAATACACTCAGATTCCAGCTTTTAGAAGATGGGGAACTGCAGTAGAGGAAACTAAGGGTCAAAACCACAAGGACTGAAATAACTTCATGGCTTTAAGTCTGACTCACCTAGAGATAAGAACAGAGCCCATGTCACCTGAGAGACATCCCATCCCTTGTTTGGGGACAAACCAGCTGAAGAGTAATATATATGTTTATCAACCATCCTGGAATGTTATGGGAGATCTAACCCTCTTTAATATCTGCAGATTACTCCATCTGAGTGTTATGTGACCATCATAGAGGTATTAAATTGACTATTCCTTTATAAAATGCAGGTGTGGACATGTAGAGTTGTGCTGAAGTTCCTTGCACTTCTTTCAGTATCTAAAATTACAGGGGAAAACCCAAAGCACAGTGAGGAAAAATTCCAGTTGCATTTTGAAGAAGGATACTTGCTGTTTTGCAGCTTTCCGAATAGCCTGACGGCTGGGGCTGCTGCAGTCTGCCCCAGCTTGCCCAGAAGACGACTCCTGGGAGGTGACCGAGGTGTGTGGCAACATCTGAGCTTTGCAGTTTTCTGCCCGGGCTCCAGCTGCTTTGCTGCAGGGGTGTCCTGTAAATCCTGTGCCATGGATGCAATCCCATCCTGGGCATCCAAACTGGCATTAGGTGCCTCGGTGACCAAATGGGGCCCCAGCTGTTGGACTCTGAGTTGAAAAGCTGATATAAATGCTCCATATTGCTTTATGCAGCATTGTGCAGATTTCTTGCATTCCTTTGCAAGTATTTAGCTGAATAAGCAAAGTGTGTCTTGGTGCAGTTCTGAAGACCCTGCAGCTTTTATGCCTCTGCTTACTTTTATCCACTGTCGATGAACTGAACTACTCAAAGTAATAAAGACAAGAACGTTTCAGGCATTTGTTTTTTCAGAATTAGAGCCTTATGATTGTGTCCTGTTGAGGGGCGCCGACTCCAGAAGAGAGGCGTGAGTTGTTGAGCTGGAATATCCCTTGAGGTGAATTCTTTCTACAGTTGAGTTTCACCTTTGTGACTTAGCTTCTGTGCTTTTAAAATGGAGATGACACTTACTTACTGTCTAATAATGCTTAGAGGATTAGTTACATAATTTCAGAGATTTAAAAAAATTACTAAAAGGTATAGATATTACTATTACTAGATCAAGCTATAATTCCTGATACTTAATTTGCTTTTCAGTTAACATTTAAACAGAAGTATTCTTGTTCTGAGAAGTTAGCTAAGAAAAATAATTGCTTTATGGAAAGAAGTTAAGCTACAATAGCATGTTGTGAAAAAGCGCCCTGTATTCAGAGGAACATGCTTTGCATGTCAGTAGTCACAGCCCAGCAGTGCAAACTTGTGTTGCTTGCGAAAAGGTAGTTAATGTATTTGAGTACTTGCAAGTTAAAAATTGCCATTTTATGATAATTCTTATCATCAAATCAAGGTTGTTCATGCTCTTCTGAGTATCTTCAATTAACAAGCCTGGCATCTTCAGATTCCGAGACTGGGAATTAATTACACTCAGTTTTTGAGGATGTCGTCTTTGTTATTGGCAGTCGGGTGGGAGGGAATGTGTGATTGCTCTGAGTAAAAATCAATCTGACTATTAATTTTCAGATTGCAGAAAGAATATGCATTGTAAAATGAAACTTAATGTTTTCTAAAATGCAGAAAATATTTTCTAAAATGTCACAGTTCAGGTCAATAGCTGAAACTCCATTAAATTCAATGGGACCAGGACGTCTTATCTGTGGTCTCCATGGTAAAATATGATAAATGACAAAACCAGAACAGATTAGTAGCATAGGGTTTACATCTTTGCTGATCCTTTATTTGATCCTAGAACTAAGCCAAAAATTATTCTTTTCTTGTTGGAAATGGACTTTCTGGAAAAAGAAAAAAAAAGAAAGAAAAAGAAAAAAGAAGAAAAAAGACAATTTTTGTGAAATAATGATGCTAGGTATACTGCTGTGGTGCCTTGTGGGCTTTCTGAATGTACGATGTTCACAAAGATTTTAGTATCATAATGATCTGAATTCCCCGACTGAGCTGCAGCTCTCCTGCCTCCTTTTACTCCAGATCACTGCACACTAAACTTTGCCTTGCTTACCAGTTCAACTATTGCTACTACAGTTGCAGTTAAATGTTAATTTAGCTGCTTCAGTGACAAATTGCCAGGAAAGGTATATGCCACACACACACACCATTGTAATTATTAGCAATAGTAGGATAAATTGATTAGAAGGCTGATTGACCATGAAGCTAACCCTGCAAAAACCCTGCAGATTTTGGGGTTTTTTTTGCCAGATGAGTGAGGGGAGCGAGCTCACTCTGGTGTAACATGACCATTAGATCCCATCTGAGGAGCAGACAGGAACTTATGGACATGGGGAAATGGGGTGCGAGACCCTCCCATGCAGGGGCAGCCAAATGCTGCCCTTATGCTGCCTTAGCCGTAATTTCAAGGCGATTGATAAGACCCTGCAGTTGTATTAAGCCCTTGTCCATGATGTGTGACATAGTATGACATAAAATATCAGATGTTCCCGAACTCTTGGGGTTGCTGCCTAAATGGTTTTGCAGACCTGCAATGGGAGAAGCATAGAAAGGCCCAAAGGTTTTTGGCTGGGTTCAGTGTCCTCACTGACCTCAAGGGCTCCTGCATGATATTTCCTTCAAAACAAAAACTACTGCTAGTACATATGTATCACCTGATGCCATAACGGGCTGTTACAATAAGAGTGTGCATGAAAGAGAAATAGGAGAAACATTCTGTGTGGTGACCTAGAAGACCTCCTCACAAATTATTACTGCAACAGGAGTTGGAGTATAAAAGATGTATTGACTGTTCTGGTTTTCAAAAGACATTTTGCTCTGAAGTAAATTCCACAGCAGGTTGGACATCCTCATCCTCGGGGTGTTTAGAAAACTAATGTCTGAACAATAAAGCAAGCACATGCTGTACATAAAAGCAAGATCAAAGCCATGTGAAAACACAGGTATATTTTTCACATAGACCAGAAAGCACCAGGCTGACCTTGCTGTACCTGGAGATTAGCCCCACGGCTCTTTAGACATGGAGCAAGAACGTGCAACACAAGCTGTGGTGCTCTCCGCTCTGTGGGTTTGTTTGTGGCACAGATACAGTGACGCTAGCTGTCCTTTTCTGAAGGAGAGAAGAAGAAGTTTCTTTGTATGAAAACACCTGCTGGGGACCTGCTTCTTGGTTAGTTGATGAAAGAGTCAACTTTCTTCCATCAGCAAAGTCCTTGGTAAAATTTCACTTGGAAAGGACGGAGGGAAATGCTGTGGCAGGATGAACAGACACAAACAGAAAAGGTGGTGTAGCAAAGACAAGCTAATAGAAAGCAGGATGGCAAACTGAATAATCATATTTCACAAGTGCTTCTAGAGAAAAATTAAAAGACACACTTTCTCTTGGACTGTCGATGACACACTTTCAAAGCAACAGTCCAATTGACTTGAGAACTGCATGAGAAAGCAGTACAGAAAGGACCACTGAGGGGGTTCTCGTCCTTCACCTGCTTAAATTAAATATAGATGTTTGTATCTCCTTCAGGCTAGAGCAGCATGTAGGATCATCATAGAAATTTTTTCTTTTACCCCAAAAGAAACTTTTGGGGTAAACATTTTTCTTTTACCCCAGGAAACTTTTTCAAGGAAAAAAGTTTTGCCTGGGAGGTTGTTGTGGTTTAACCCCAGCCGGCAACTAAGCCCCACGCAGCCGCTTGCTCATTCCTCCTGGCAGGAAGGGAGAGAAAATCAGAAGATTAAAAGTGAGAAAACTCATGGGTTGACTTAAAGACAGTTTAATGGGTTAAACAAAAGCCGCACATGCAAGCAAAGCAAACCAAGGAATTCACTCACCACTTCCCACGGGCAGGCAGGTGTTCAGCCATCCCCAGGAAAGCAGGGCTCCATCACGTGTAACTGTTACTTGGGAAGTCAGATGCCATCACTCTGAATGTCCTCCTGCTTTTGTCTTTCTTCCCTTGGCTTTAAATGCTGAGCACAATGTCATATGGTGTGGAATACCCCTTTGGTCAGTTGGGGTCAGCTGTCCTGGCTGTGTCCCCTCCAGCCTACTCACTGGTGGGGTGGTGTGAGAAGCAGCAAAGGCCTTGGCTCTGTGTGAGCACTGCTCAGCAGTAACAAAAACATCACTCTATTATCAAGACTATTTTCAGCCCAAATCCAAAACATACCCCCACAATAGCTACTATGAAGAAAATTAACTCTATCTCAGCCAAAACCAGCACAGAAATTGTACAGGAGAGTGTGCAAGAAAGCCATGTTTCAACTTTTCACCTACTCTTGCTTGTCTATATGGGAAGGAACAACTTTGCAGCTCATGATTTCAGACCAGTTTCAAGGTGGATGTTATGAGAAGGAAGGTGCCAGTTGAAATACCCTGTTTCCCCATTAACCAGAAACTGTGGAGCTGAAGCAGATCCCAAATATGTGGTATCAAGTTTCTTTCAGAAATTACTGTACCACTTCAGAGACTTAAAATTTAATCTTGCTATCTTATTAAAGAAAAAATATTACCATTTCTGAGGTTTAAAATATGGGAGTTTTGTACAGCTCCCATCCACTGTAATCCTCAAAAAAGAGGTTTTTTTTTTTTTTGTGGTTTTTGTTTGTTTGTTTGTTTGTTTGTTTTTGTTGTTGTTGTTGTTGTTTTTCCTGTGGGGACTAGAAGATCAGATGTGCCCTAAAGCTCTGTCACCTTTTTGTTTATATTCTGGAAAAGAATGGAAAATGACTGCAGATATATTTGTGTGTAAACGGTGGCCAGGACAGGGTCTGTGCACAAAGTCACATGGATTCTTTGATAAGCAGGACCTATCTATGTTTTAATAAGATTTGGTGACAGATTATGCTCCTGGCAAGAATCATCAAATATGTTACAGAGGAAAGTGGTAGATTCTGCATGTCTTTGATATGTGTGGTTCAGGTATGAATCCCTTCCTCGAAGAAAAGCTTTAGCTGAGCACTAGTTGTTTAATAACCTGGGATAGTCAATGGGCTTTAGATAGCGTGAATTTACATTTCTGGTCTTGCATTGTAATGCTCAGGCAAAGATTACCATTTCGAGGGATGTGTACTCATGAACCAAACAAAATGTGAGTCAATTGCTGTTCAGATCCCTTTTTTGGTGTCAGCTATGCAGGCTTTGGACATGCTTGCTTTTGCTTTTAATTCTTTGAATTCTGTCAAGTTTAATTCCCTCTTATGGGCAATCTTTACTTGATTTAGTCTATATTATCATTATAAATACTTGGTCACAAAGCAAGGGGGGGAATTAAACACATTTAGTGCTCTTTTTCTTAGTAGATACCATGAAACACTAGGGATTTGCAGCAGCAAATGTTAATATCACTGCCTACATCAAAATATGTTTACATATTTCTTATGTTATTGCATAATTTATGTTTTTATAAATAACGCATATAATTTGTATATATGATGCAAAGACTTCCACATCCATTTCTTAGGATGAGAATAATTTGCTGATTGAACAGGGATCTTAAGATACAAAGCTGTGAATTTTTGACTCGTTGTCTTCAACAGCATGAAACTTGAGGGGAACAGAAACAAAGGGTGGGGGAACATCCTGTTGCTTCCTCAGGAAGCATTTGTGCAGACAGTTTCAGAATGAATATTCTGCTTTTATTTCTTCAGTGATTTCCTGGAAAATCCAAAGCTATATTTGGCATGCATGGCCCTTACTGACCAGGAACACATGCTTGTCGGTCATTCTCTAAGGCCTTGTCAACACTGGAAATAAATAAATCAAAAAGTGTTGAGAATCCTGACCAGACTTTGGAGACTGATTTCAAATGTTAATCCACCTGAATTTACACAGGATCAGATATCGTTCAGGTCTGCACACAGGTGATGGTTGCTGTATTCATGGATATTTTCAGTGCCTAAGAATTAAATCCTCTTAGGAAACCTTTAAAATGTTATTAAATGATATTCCATAAGACAGTGCTAAATTTCAGTTTTGCCTTACATTAATAAAATTGCTTCTATGAACACAGAGTGAATGGAAACTTGTTGTCCACTCTGAATACGGTGAAGGAGCATTTGCTGGCATTCCTCACTACAAAGTGACTCGTATCTTATTAGCATTATAGTAATGTATATTGGCAGTTAATTTTCTGATGAAAAATTAATGTGATATGATTTTAGCACTAAAGCTTGTGGAAGGCATTTGCAAGCATTTGAAGACAGTACTTCTTTTTCTTTGGAAAAGGACTTTGAGATTAATTTATTTAAAAATGTTTCTCTGTATTTTTCATTCCCTTCAGCTCTGCAAAATGAATAGTAAAAGCAACTTCCTAAGCGGAAAATTGTTGGGAAACCATTCCAACAATTTTAACAGCTTTGAGTTCAGGGCACGTACACATATTTTATGTGCCTCTGGTTTCATATGCATTATACCTGCTTTAAGATAAGCGATTTTGCTTCTTTTCAGAGCTGAAACATGAGATCTATGTTTGGAGACTGACTGCACAGCGCATTAACCCAGCCAGCAGAGAGGAGACTGCCGTAAAATGCCTCTTGATGCAGAAGGTCTTGACTCTGGAGATGCTCCTGAGGAAGAAGCTGAGGACATTTCACAGGTGAGCGGGGACCAGCGTGTCCCACCTCCCCGGCTCCGACCCTCGGTGGGGACGAGCTGCAGGCAGAGGCAGTTTGTTGGGCTGGCAGGGAGCTCCTGCTCATCTCAGTCTACAGCCAGGAATGATAATGTGGCGTTGTGAACGTCACGGGTAATAGTTCTCTTTGGTCAAGGAGCCAAGGGCTCAAATCTAGTAATTTTAGGCGGATCTTCTCTGGGACAAGAGCTATATTCTCAGCTGTCTCTTGATCAGATGTGTGTTGGGGCAGATATGAAGAGCCATCCTCAGCCTCCGTGAAACACAAAGTGTTTTAGGACAAAGCTGATGTGTAAGGCCTGGAAAATATATGCCAATATGACCCAAATTTCAAGGCCTAGAAATTTCAAGTCATTATTGGTTTAGAAAGATCATAAAAGTACATAATTAGATTTTTCCTTGCAATAGTGGTTTCAGCACAGTAAAATGCTATATGTTTTTTTTTTTACTGAAAAATTCAAGTGTTCTTCGGTGAACTGCCAAGTTTGAAAAAATATCACTAGACAATTGCTGCATTTTCAAATTATTTCATAATAAAATCTTCAGTGTGAACCTGACTGGAGGCATAATTAACTGTTTATGCACAGAAAAGGAGGATTTTTAATAAACTAGGTCTAACAAAAATGTTAGCCTTATTTTGTTTATGTGCTGGCAAAAACAATTGTTTTGCTATAGAATTTGATGACTGACAATATCAGTAATAAATACTCTGAAAGTGAATTGACTAAACTAAAGTAAAATTGAAATAATTAATTTTTATTGATAAACATGTTAAATAGGCAGTATGGACAAGGACTTGTAAATATATGATTTCTTAAACTCTTCTAGTAATAAAACTGTTTATATCATTTTTGCTGATATTGTGTACTTTGAATGGATTGACCATATTACTACTTAAAGAGAAAAAAGGCTGTTAAAGTCACCTCCTTTTTAAAAGAATATAGTAGATGATTAGACTTTATGACACTCTAAAGAAGACACTTCTGAAGTATAAATAAAAATGGAACATTTAATCTTGAAAATCATGATTCTTCCAGCATTTAGAGGAACGCAAAAATTCATTAGCATTAACAACAGCACTCCTGAACTGCAAACCCCAAGGCTTTTTGCTGGAGGGCTGACTATGCTGATAACATGATGAAGTTATTCGGATATTAAAAACTTCATTATAAAATGCAAATGTAAAATATATGCATTCTGACTTGTTGATGTTAGCACATGACCCTTGTTTCATCGCAGCAGGACATATATCAACTCCTGGAACTGTTAAGGGGACTACATATTGCGTATAGCCAGATCCTGTACTGGGGTCCATGCTCTGGAGGCTAGCTCCTTCAAGCCTGTGGCACTCTTCACGATCTGAAGGGTTTGTGTATTGTTAGTGGAGCATGTTACAAAAGTGGAGTCTTCAGTGAACACCCATGGGAATTTTGCTGCTCTTTATGAGAAGGGCACGACTCCTTTGTGGTATGAGTTACTCTGTACAGGGGAAAGGGTGATCTATTTGTGACGAGAGGGATTTATTCAGAGCTCTAATTTCACTCTGGAAAAAAACAGGTGTCATTATCTTTCAGGCAAATTTCACAAGAAGATAAAAACTGGGAAACAAATATTCAGGAACTCCAGAAAAAAGTAAGTAGATGGTGCTTTGTCTCAGTATCTGTGTAAGCAGACCTATGCCTTTATATAGAGCGAGTGCTTTGGATCTAATGCAAATTTAAAGAATCTCAGGGTAGCAGAAAAGTGGCAGACAGGATGGCTGCTTCTTGGTCGGATGGGGTTACTGAACTGCATGATGAGATTTTGTTAGGTTTTATACTTTTGTTCCTTAGGGGGGAAAAAAAAAATCATTTAACAGACCAAAAAATGATTCAGCAGTGTTTTCTTAAATTTTTAATCCATGACCAGAAAGGCTCAGAAGGTGTCAACAGGTTGTTTATAACCTGATAGAGTTGATGATGATAGAGTACACTCCTGCTGATGTACCAAATACCAAGTCTAATTTACTACACTGTCTGTGGTATGCCTGCTTTATTATTCAAGCAGGGATAAACCACTTGGATAAATCCTGTTCTCTTTGTTGTGTGCACTTTAACACCACCTAAGTCTTTATGCTGAAGATGGGTCTGATGAGATATAAACTCTGCAGTGGGATTAATTGCACCTAAATTTAATTGTCTAAATGTCACAATCTCTCCACCTCACCGGCATCGCTAATGGATCCTGTGTTTGGGAGATGGAGACACAGGAGCTGGGCACGGGGGGTATAGAAGCTGCATAGGGATTAAGGGCTTGTCTAATCCTGCACAGGGGTTAGGAGTTGTATAGGAGGCATGAAAGATTTGACCTCCAGGCTAGGCTATAGGTTTTCAAAGCATACCTGCAAAAAGAGGTGATTTTGTGCAGGGTCATGAAACCACAGAGTGCCCGGAGTGCCCTCTGTAGTAGGAACTGCATTTCAACCCGACTTCTCCTACTGAAATGAAGTTGTGATGGGGGTAGGTGAACACAGCTGAATCTATTCAGCAGGTGCTAGCTACTTGTATCTCTTAGATCACATTGGGCCACCTATTCATGATTTAATAGGTGTGCCTGAAATGCTTCAGTTTAAATATTTCTGTCTTTTATGCTGAGGATGAATATGCAATACAGTAACATAAATTTGCGCTTCACACATGCTTTTGTGAACTCTATGCATAACAGATAACTCCTTCTGTAATACGGTTACTAATTTTTTTCTCCCTGTCTACAGCACAGAATAACAGACAAAATTCTTCTCATCAAATGCCTGACTGTGCTGGGATGTGTTATTCTTATGTTTTTTCTCAACTCATTTGTTCCAGGCATCTATCTAGATCTTGGTAAGTTTTATGGTTTTGTTCTAAGTAAAACAACCAACCTTATTTTTATGAGCCTGGATCTATTCAGAAAGCCTTTTCCTATATGTTTCTGGCCGTGCAATTCCACCAGGTTAATCAGAAAAGCAGTTGTTCAGGTTTTCAAATTGCAGTCACGTCCCAGGAGGAGTAACATAGAGTGCTCATGACTTCATTTTTCTGACTTCCCAATGCTAATGAGCTGGCTAAACATTACAGAATGACCAAATTTGGCCTTGGCATCATCTCACTAGGTTTTAGTGAATGAGCAAGGTGCATTATGGAGATCAGAAAATAATCACTCCATGGAAGAACAAAAAAGTGTTCTGGCATTATTTCTTAAATATAGATAACTCTTTGTATAACTTCCAGGCTTCATTAATTTATCACTAGAATAAATAATTTCCCAAAATAAAATCAGGAAAACACTGTATATGTGTGAAATTAAAGTAGCTATATGCATACTTTCTATGTATGTACCTATATATAGGTTTTTATACAGATGGTTATATATCTGTATGAAGACAGGCTCTGCATATCCTTAAAACAGAGCAAAATTAAAGCTCATATTTAACTGAAGGAGAGTCATAAAACCTACCTGTGCATTGTGCTACAAAAAGGGTTTTTTTTTGGCTCCTGAGCACTTGAACGTTGTGGAATTTCAGATTCATGTGTTTTTCATGCAATCTGAATTCCCCCACTGTGTACATCCATCCCAGTGGCTGAAAGATGCAACAGTCTGGAAGAGGAATAACTCATAATCAATAAATGATTGATTGACTAATCATGTACAGAGATACTACATTTAAATCCATTACATTGTTATGTACAATATAGAGCTAGTTATAGCTGTACAATGGTGATGAAGTCATACACAAGACCTTCCATATCTGCTGCTGACACTTCTGGTGTATTGACTGGCTTAGGAAAGTACTAGTAGCAGAAGAGTGTTCTCTCTGCTGGGACCTAGAGAAACACCAGTGTTGAGGATTGCTGGTGCCACTGGGAGATTATAGGCTACTATGTCTGGAGCACTGTGTTTTAATAGACACAGCTTTGCTGCTAAATGCATTTGTTTCAGGGACTGATTCTCAGCCGTCAGGCTTTAGAGGTGCAGGATGGCTTGAGTCCGCACTGCTCAGACCTTGTCCCTTCAGAGCAGGCTGGCCATTTCTCCACAGTACAGCAACTGGCCCTGTGTTTCCTCTTGACACTGTATGCATGGGTTAATTAATTTTTAGGTTCACAGTGAGGGCAGTTCTGTAGCTTAGCAGAGCTGTGTTTTTTCTATTTTATCAGTTAGAAGAAAGAGTGCAGCCAGAAATAGACATATAATGCAAATTAGCTTCTGGCTTCAAGGCTGGTGCCATCATGAGGTTTTGGCTTTTGACGATGTGATTCACCTGTCTAAGAGCGATAAGGGAATCTGTGGCAGCAGGCTGGCCATCTTGGTAAGGCAGGCTTTAAACTGAAGACTTAGGGGATGGAGTCCAAAATGGCAACGCTCATGCCACTGCAATCAACTGGAGAATAAGCCAGACCTACTGGAGGAGAGACAAGTGTTCCTTAGTTGCCTCCCAAGATGTCAACCAGAAGACCAACCACCTCAAGTCTATGTATACTAATGTACGCAGCCTAGGGAACAAACAGGAGGAAATGGAACTCCGTACCCCGTCAGAAAATTGTAATATCATAGGAATAATTACAACATGGTGGGACAACTCACATGACTGGAGGATCATGATGGATGGCTATAGACTGTTTTGTAAAGACAGGCAGGGAAGAAGAGGTGGAGGAGATGTGCTCTATGTTAAGGAGAACCTTGAATGTATAGAAGTCAACTATGGTGATTGTGGAAGCCTTATTGAATGCCTCTGGGTCAAGATCAGAGGCGTCATCTCCAAGGGGTATCTTACAGTAAGCATCTGCTACTGATCTCCAAAACAAGATGATAATTGCTGAAGCAATATTTAGGTTGCTTAAGCAAGCTTTGGGTCAACAGAACCTAGTTCTTATGGGTGATTTCAACTACCCAGACATTTGTTGGAAGAACAATGCAGCAGCCCACATGTCATCCATCAAGTTCCTGGAATGCATAGAGGACTGCTTCCTCATACAAATGTTGGATGTGCCAACCAGAAATGAGGCACTGCTGAACTTGCTACTCACAAACCAAGAAAACCTGTTTTGTAATATCTCTGTTGGTGATAGCCTTGGGTGCAGTGATGACAATACTGTGGAGTTTGGGATCCTGCTGAGCACACTGAAGGTTAGTAATAAGACAAAGGTTTTAGATTTTAGAAGACCAAACTTCAGCTTGCTCAGAGCTCTGCTGGGAGAGATTCCATGGGAAGCTTCCATGGAGGACAAAAGAACTAGCAAGTGCTGGGAGTTTTTCAAGAACGCTCTCCTGGGAACACAAAACCAGTTCATCCTCTTTAAAGGTAAGGGAAGTAGGTGGAGCAAGAGACCCCCTTGGCTTTACTATGAGCTTCTGAGTTTGCTCAAAACCAGAAGGGAAAAGTATCACTGTTTAATGTCTTCATAAGTGATCTGGATGATGGAATCAAGTGCCCCCTGATGAAGTTTGCAGATGATACCAAACTGAATGGGGAAGCGGACACTTTGGAAGGGAGAGCCACTCTGAAGGAAGACCTGGATAGGCTGGAAGAGTGGGCTAACAAGAACCCTATAAAGTTCAACAAGGACAAGTGTGAGGTCTTGCACATGGGAAAACATAATCTAGGAGTGCAGCACAGACTGGGATCCACCTGGCAGGAGAGCAGCTCTGTGGAAAGGGATCTAGGAGTCCTAGTGGACAACAAGCTCAATGTGAGTGAACAATGTGCTGCAGCAGCAAAGAAAGCCAACAGAATGCTGGGTTGCATCAACAATGGCATCCCCAGCAGAGATAAAGAAGTCATTATCCCACTCTACTCAGCACTTACAGGCCACATCTGGAATACTGTGTTCATTTTTGGTCCCCACTATACAAAAAAGATGTGGACAGGCTGGAGAGGGTCCAGAGAAGGGCCACAAAGATGATAAAAGGACTAGGAAGCCTGTCATATGAGAAATGGCTGAGAGAATTGGGTTTGTTCAGCCTTGAGAAAAGAAGGCTTAGGGGAGACCTCATCACCATGTTCCAGTACTGAAAGGGTGGCTACAAAGAAGATGCAGCCTCCCTTTTTACAAGGAGTTACATTGAAAAAATGAGGGGTAATGGGTGCAAGTTACTCCTGGGGAGATTCCAATTGGACATAAGAGGAAAAATTTTTACAGTGAGAACAGTCAGCCATTGGAATAATCTCCCCAGGGAAGTGATGGATTCCCCAACATTGGACACTTTCAAAATTCAGCTGGACAGGGTGCTGGGCCATCTTGTCTAGATGGTGCTTTTGTATAGACAGAGTTTTTGCCAAGAAAAGTTGGACCAGATGATCCTTGAGGTCCCTTCCAACCTGGTATTCTATGATTGTATGATTCAGTACAGGTTTCTATTATTCACTAGCTGATCTTCAACTTCAATCTTAAAGGTAAATAGGGACTATATGTGTTCTGTATAATTTCTCCCTGTTCTGCATTTGAGGCAAACCTGCCAGATTAATGAATACATTTTATTAAAGCATACACATAATTTCTATTAACAATTAATGGAACCTGCAAACTTATACTGAGATCTCATTGGTGACTCCTGAATTCCACTATCTTGACGATAGATGTCACTTATTTATCATTACTGAAATAGTGCTGCTGTGAGTCTCTATGGATTTTAGTCCTCCAGTGCACAGAAATGAATTTCCTAAAATACAGTACATCTTGTACTCTGATGGTTTGGGTAAATTTGTTCAATAAGTTTTTCTCATAAAAATGGAAGTAGATTGTAGTTCAGTGTTCAATTTTCTACCAGAATAATGTTTTATACAGAGGCTGAAGTGTTAGAAATCTAATAACTTTTAATTGCATTTGGTAGAGTGAATTAGAAAGATTATAGAATCCTTTATCAGTCCCCAGCCTTGATACAATTTTTCCATTATGAACTTGGCATCATTAATATAATTTGAGGCAACTGACATTTTAATTTAAATAATAAAATTTGCATACTTAGCTGCCTTTTAAAATGCAGAACACTTTCATATTCAGTTTTCTTGTACCTGTTCCTCAATTTATTTAGTCTAATGCTATAGAATATCTATGTTAATGAAAGGTTAGTAGTGAGACTTTAAATAAACAGATATGGAAAACTTTAAGACTTCTACAGTGTTTTCCTTCTGCCCCATGGGATTTTACTTTATTGATAAAACATTGATAAGGCATTGAAAGATGAAAGTAAAGCTCCTTTGAGGATTATACGTGGCTCCTACTTTGTCTTTAACTTTTAGGCAGGCATGTCTAGAGCTTTGAACTATAACGACATCCCCCAAAAGAGACAAAAGAGTTTTCAAGTAAAGTAAAGCAAGATTTTGTTGAAATATAAACTAGATTTTATTTTTAATAGAGGATGCTCAAAGTGAGTGGGTCAGAAAGAATAGACAAAATCAATTTACAACCTGCTTCCTTCTACTTCTGTGGGGCAGGTCCTTCCTCTTTGATTTAGTTTTAGCCAGTTCAATGAGTTACTGAGCTGCTCTGAACACTGTGCAGCTCCTTCCGGTATCCATGCAGAGGGACCCATCACCTCTGTGGTCCTGCTTTTGTCTGCCCCTCTCAGTGATCTCTGCCTGCAATGCAGGCATCCCACTCCTTGCCGAACCCCTCACTCTTGCTCCCTTCCTCCTCTGAATCACTCTTTCCCAGGGCCAGACTCCATAGTTTCTGAGGCAGGCAAAGGTCCTCTCCTCCTTTTAGAGGATTGCAACAGACTCTGCTGCTCTCATCCTCAGGAAAAAAAGGTGCAAACCTAAGAGCAAACAAAAGAGATATTGCTGTTTCAGAGCAGAGATACTGTCTCTACGTTGGCTGCAGACTGCTGGAAGCTGGAAAGTTATGCCAGTAGAAATACAATCATATGTTTGCCTTATTTGCATATTCATTCCCTCATTATTGCCACTGCTGTCCCTGTTGGACACAGGACTTCTGCTTAGGTGAATCTTTGGTATTACCATCTAGGGCTGTTCTCATCTTCCTTTGATGAATTAATTATTTTTGCAAGGGGGCAGGGAGAGATTGTTTTGGACTTGCTGAATTCTTCCATAATTTAGGACTGGGAGTTTCAAATCACAAACGTTGTGAGAGCTATCTTGGCTTTTATTGCTTCTGTAGAGAGGTTATGTCTTCACACTACTGCCTGATCCCATTCTGGTTCTTTTGATGCTGTGGATGTCAGACATCAATGTTTAAGCTAATTACTTTCAGCTGCTCTTAAAATAATCTCTGGAGGAGGTCAATAATCAGTGAAGGTGATCAACAGCTGTGATTCATCTGACCTACTTTAAAGGTCTAATTCATGACATGATTCACCTTACCCTACGTCACTTCACTCTTTATATGCCAGAAGACACCTTCTCAAGCTATATTTTTTTAAAAAATAGATACTTAAAAACAAAACCACAACAGCTAGATGGACATTTGGCTTGAAAATTGATTATTTGGAGGTTCCACTTCTAAATAAATTCAACTTTGGTATTATTAACCAAAGCAGTGTTAGCAACAACCCCAAACTTATGAGCTTCTAAAAAAGTTATGGGTTTATTCTTTTAATTAACTAACATGATCACTATGACCTTTCTAGGTAGCAGGACAAGTTCTATAAATTAGCACTCCACGTCACTTCTGTCAAACATCCTAGGTCTAATTTTTCCCCATCGTCCTTTCTCTAAAGCAAAAATCCCTCAATATTTACAGACAATGGTTATCTTGTTTGATGAGACCTCATTTATGTATTTCAATCTAGTTTCTCTTGGAAAATGATCTCTTGTCTTCTATATTCACTGTGGTTTAACTTCTGACTATGAGCTTGGTCTACAAATGCTACTGCAAATACTTTTTAGGATATGAAACTCTCTTTTTTACAATTTATCTTAACCAGTTGTGTCTTGCGTCATTGAAACATTTTAAAACTGTGACTGAAATAGCAAAAAAGTAGGGGAAACAATTGTTTTCATTTAATTTAAACTGACTTCTGTTTGTTTGGTAGGTCAAGTTGTGTGGAGGTCTTTTTTTATTTTACTGTCAGTGTATTAAAGTTTTCAGTTGCTGTAGATACAAAAGGCTCCTGTTGTATTGTTACTCCTTTGGATACCAATTGCCATATTTTCTGACTCAATTCCATAATGTATGGAAAATTTGTTGAAATTCACAGGAAAAATTAAATATTTTAATTGGAAAGGGCTTCAGCAGAAAAAAAACAAAACCACAAGTATGTCTATAGAGAATGTTATGCAAATTATAGCAAAAAATTTGTCTTAATGTGCCGAGAAGAGTAGCACCTCAAATTCAGGAGACTGGGCCAGATCTGATGTTTCTCCCATTCAATTTCTCTTGATTTTCATCCTGCTTTTGTTGATGTGGACATGCATGATTTTCAGCTTACACTGAAATTTACCTAGGTGAACCAATAACTATAATAGAGTTGCGGCTGAGTGGCACTTGTCTCGTAGCTTGCTTAGTGATGAAGAAAGGGCTGCATTGCCTTAGAGATCTTCACAGCTTGCTTAAATTTGCTATTGAATCACAGAATGTCAGAAGTTCCATATTGATGTTTACTTGGCTTAGAAACACTGAAGCTAGTTCTCCATTACTGCAGCCTACTAAGATTTTAACAACTAGCTTAATACACTTTCTTTTCTGCAACATTTTCAACAAGGAATTCACTGCAGCAATGATTCTTCCCTAACAACTTTGAGACAGATCGGCAGGGTCAGTACGTGTAACAGCTTGCGCAGGAGTTGGCAATGCTGTAACCAGTGACAGAAACCTTAGAGATCTTTGACTAAATTGTTTAATGCTATAAGCTAAAAAAGAAATAATATTGCACAAGTGAATTAAATGTAGTCTGTGTGGGTTTGTTCTGAATCTGCAGCCTAGGAAGCTGCCTAAGAACTCCTTTAATAAGCTTTTTTCATCCAGCTTTTATGTGGGCCCTGGGTCAGAGGATATATGTGCATTTGAACTTGTGCTAAGAAGTTTCTTTCAAATGGCGAAAATGTTTTTAAATTTGAGACATTGCCTTGTAGCTCCATGAGGAAGATATTGCCTCACAGTGTGCTGCAGAACTTCTCAGGTCCGAAAGATTTGTAAATAATCATGGAGAAGGAGCACAGGGCTGAGAAAGGTGTGGACAGATACCATTAGGCTGAAAAGGGTGTCAACGTCGGAGCATCCACAAGGCTCTTATTTTTACACTTTGAATTGCTATTCTGGAACTTTTTTCTCATCTGCTATCAGTGATAAATAGATTAAACCATGTTATGCTACTACCCTGTGTGATGGTGGAATTTAAATTCATCTCTGTTTACAAACAATAAAATAATATGTACAGAAAAGAACAAACTTGGCTCCCAAAATCTAAGTGTTTGTACCCCTACAGAGGGAGGAAAAGGGAAAGTATTCATGTTTTGGAAATGTTTGATTTCATGTGATTTTGTGCAATAGTTAAAATGAATGGTTCATTGTAGAGCCACTCAATGTTACTGAGGAGTAATTTTATAAAATGTTTGAAAAAACAGATCAATTTAATAAGCTGTTGCATAATTGTTTAGTGCTTCAGAAAAAAGAAAATCCTGGTGAGACAGACAGCTATTAAGGTACAAAACTGGTGAATGACATAGATTTAAGAAAGCATAGGCTTTCTTAAGCCAAAAAGTGGCCAAAAGCCATGTTAAGTTTAACACATCTCATATTTCACATCTTGTATCACTATGTCTTCAGTGTAAAAAGTGCACATTTGTCATTATATCTAACATTTCTCTCCAGATTATCTAGGATCTGTGATATTAATCAGTTTTAGCTGATGACATCTTGTAGGTATTGACTGCTACTGAATAATCAACTGTATTTAAAGCTATCACAGCAAATAGTTTCTTTTCCTTGTCTTCCCCCCTCCCCCCCTTTTTTTTTTGTTTTGTTTTGTTTGTTTACTTTGTAAAGATTTCCAACATGGTTTGATAAATTAAGGAACCAGATGCAAGGCCTGGGAAGCAACATTTATGGACCTTTTCTATACAGCTAAAAATATCAGCTTGAACAATCTGTGGTTGCCTGGAAACTCCTTCACACATTTCAGTAAAGTAGATGTTTTTGGTCCCCAAAACATTTGGATTAGGGATGGCTTCTCTGTATATGGCAGTAAGCTCCTGCTTTCAAAGTATTAGTAGTGATGTTATGCTTGTGTTATTATGGACAAAAGGGAAAATTCCTTATAGCTGGAGCTAAGAATTTATTGTTAATTGAATTAAAAGTTGTATCAGTGTAAGCAAAGCACAACAAACACTTACTGTTAGTCCTCTTATGATAACGCTAGCACTTACAGGCCGAATTATCTAATTAATACAAAACTCATTAACAATATACAGTTAAAAATGTTTTAAAAAACCCCAAACCACAATACTCCCCATATCTCCCACTTATATTCCGATGTTAGGGTCCATCTTTGGTGGTCTGCAGGGTGCTAAGGTTGACAGGTTAGGTTGGGAGAAGTCACAACAAAGTGTTGATACCTTCAGCCTTTGCTAGGATGAGCATTAGGGGTGTCTCCCCCCACTTTACCAGGAGGTGAATAGTGCTGATGATGATTTCTTCCTCCCTGTACTTAGGTCCACTTGAGCTGGTGCCTTTGGTATCATCCTGTGCATCCCGTTTTAGCTGCAGTTACTCATCCCGTACACTCTTGTCTGTGGCAACTTCTTTCCTTTCTTACTGTTTTCCATTAATGCTCCACCTCCATGAAGCTGTGACACTGCTTTCTGTGACAAAAGTGGTTTCTTTAGTTCCTGACCTGATAATGGTAAACAGAGTAACAAACTGTAGCATCTGACCAGAGTGTCCAGCCTAATGTAGTACGATACAGTAAGATTAGACCCATGCTTTTAGGCACTCCTCTTTGAAAGTCCTCAACCCTTTCTGGAGACCCTTCCGAGTCTTTGCAGTTGTGCTTGCAGGGGCTGATCTGCAGCCCTTTTGCCCAGCTCGTATCAGCTACAACTGTCAGAGTTTGGTATATTTGTCCTCATTTAGTGCTCTTTGCCTCCCTGCTCTTCATTTGTCTACTATTTTTTTTTCTGTTCTGGCATGCCGTAGCAGTGGTTTAAGTTGTCTAGTACTTTTACACTGAGGTCAAGAAGAGCACTGCATTGGACTGACCTGCTGGCCTCTGGCTATATAGTATGGAGATTTGACTGCACCATGAGGATAAGAATTGTTGTTTCAAAATGAGAATGGACATAAATTTATTTAAGAGACTTAGTACATCTTTGATTCATAGATATGTTGAAAAAAATCCTCTTAAAGTGTATATGACTACGAGTTAAAAATAAATTTGACATTTATTTTGCAATAAGAATGTTGCAATGGAGCTAAATTGATGCAGTCAGCATAGACTTGAACTCAGAAAGTCTGGTCCAGATCTTAGATATTTCTCCTTCTCAGCATAACACTTTATTCCTGAAAATAAGAGAAATCTGCTTTCCGTGATCCTTGCAGTCTTAATTTCTTTTAGGATGGCTTTAAAAAAATTCTGCCCTTGAAATTGCGCAGTCATCTTTACAAACATGTAATTAAGCATGGAAAATATACTCTGTCCCTGCAGCTGCCCATACACTTGACGAGAAAAAAACAAGAACCAGTAACAGCTGTATCTGCTAGTGCATTTTTTGCGCTTTATTGCTTACTTCTGGAAAAGTTGACCTTTTCTCTGCCTTGATATTTGCATCTTCTTAAATTATTTTTGGTTCACAAGAGTCAATAAGGCTATGGCAATAGCGTGTGTTTGTTTGCAGTGACCTTTACTGAGATAACTTTGTAAATTTTTTAGACTTATGGATTGGTGCAATGTACACAGCTATATATCTGTCAATATATCGTCCCTGTAGACACAGTGCCTAGCTACAGCATTCTCTAACCAGGGTTTCTTTCTTACAGTGTTCTAACTTGAATGCCATCCTATCTCATCTATGAAATTGTGTTTAGAGAATTAACAAAGTTGGGTGTTGACATTGCAATACAATGGTGAATGTGATTTCTGCATTCTAACCTCACGGTATTACAGCTGTGCAACAAAGTCCACCCCATCCTTTCCTAATGCACGTGTGCTGATCTGTGATTACAGAACAGCTGGTCCTCTGCCTCCTTTTTTTATGATAGATTTCTGGTTTTTAACTTTGAAATTACTTTCTATCATCATAGGTTTCTGTTTCTTTTGCCTTGCATAGGATTATAGTTTCCACCACCTTTTTTTCATGTCCTTTCAATACTCTTGTATTGTACCAAGCATTTCTTGTGGTGCAAGCTCCTCCTGGACTGTCACTATCACAGTTCTGTCCCCAGGTAGTAGCCTTAAACTGTGGTGCTATAAATAGCACAGAACAACTGAAAATGATTTCTATGAAGTTAAGCCTATGAAAAGAGATGGCTCAAAAGACCAGCAAGATGGCAATTTTATAAAAAAACCTAATAGGGAACATAAACCAGTGCTTATCAGTTGACAACAACTATTACTTATAAACTTTCAGCATGATTTCAGAATGTATATTTCTCAGGGGTGCCTGATAAAATAAAGCAAAAAACTACAGAAACCTAAATACAGGACATTTTAATTCACATTCAGAACTACTGGTGAAACATATGCCATAAGTAGAGCAGGCACTACTGGAAATACGTCTCTGATTTAACTTTTTCACCCAAATATTTCTATATGCATGTATAAGAATATGGTTGAGTGTATATACCATAGTGTGTGAAGGACTGGCATACATCTTTACTTTGAGGGCTTGTGGAGTTAATTAGACTTCTTCTGATTAAACTATTGGAACACGGTGATGTGGATCTCACTTCCTCATATATTCAGTAACATGCTGTATAAAAAAATATTCAAAGGTAAGCACCAAACATGTTTTAGCTGGTAAGCCTGTTACAATAGTGTGCTCACAAAAAGTTGCTGTGGCCATTTTGTCAAATAGGGAATTGTTAAGGTCACAGAAAAAGACTATCATACTTTACTCAGTGACAAATTTCTAAAAAAAAATCAGTGTGTCCATCCCATTGTTTGCAGATGGGAGTATTATAGTTTCATCTGGCAGAACGTGGTCTAGCTGACTTCTGAGAAAACTCTACTTACTTCTCAACTGCTATAAATATGTGACCCTGAATACTGTGTAGCCTGAATCTTCCTCGCTGCTATTGCACCTCCTGCTCACTCCCTCTTGTCCCACCCACTGCTGCAGCTGCAAACAGGTCGCTCTCTGCCCTCTGGAGCAGCCTGGTACAAACCCAAAGACTTGCCAGGACCCATTTCATCTGTGTATCTTTGGGCTAAAAATCCTGGGTTCTTGAAATTTTTCCTCAAAAGTCAACTTTTCAGACTGTTGATTGTACTTATTTCTCTACCTTGGATTTCCTAATGAGTACGTGTCTTTCTTCAAGTATATCTTTTCAGGGTTTACCAGGGATGAAGAGAGTAGAGGTTGCTTCCCAGAATTTATCATTTATCACTCTGGTTCTGTCTTCTAGTGGGCCATTAGGTTCAGTTGTCATCCGCTGTATTTGTTGAGTCTTTTCTGCAGGACTGTTAGGCATTCAGTTGCTTCCCACCCTGGATTTGTGCAGTTTTAACTCTTCTGACCTAAATGTAGTACCCTGTGCTTGTATTTCTTGAGCAGCATGCTGTGTTGCTCAGGCCAGCATTGAGATCATGCAATGTTATCCTGGCTTTGGTTTTCAGTCCAAATGTCTGAAATGCCGTTTCAGTTTCCACACAAATGAATTTTATGTGTATTGTCAGTATCCATGAAGACATTATTTCAAGTTCTGCATATATAAAGTGAACATACAGTGTCTACATCTTCACATTGCTAGGAGGACGCTTATTATGCTTTTCAGCTGGTAGTAGGTCAGACAAAATTACTTTTACTAAGGAATACAAATTCTTAATGAACATTTGAAAAGGCCTGCAGATTATACAGGGTTTTTTTTCTTCCATTTCTTTCTCTTTCACCTACCTTCCTCCCAAATATTCTAGAATTCTATTTGATTCTATTAGATTGTTTTCTATTTTCAAGTTCTGCTCAATTATTTAAAAATAAGGTGGTTTTTTTTTAGTAGGATTGCAATTGCATTCTCATCATGAACTATTTACTGTTCCAAAGGTGATTTTCCCTACTGGGTAAAGTGTATGACAGAAGCAATGCACTCATGCTATTTCTACTGTACCTTTATTCCTGGTCCCAGGCAGGAGACATGCGAATCTTTTCTGTGAAGACTGCATTATAAATTTGCAAGGTGCAATTTATAATAAAATTTAATTTTATTTTTCCTAATATAAATAGAAACTGTCACTGTCTTCACGAGGTACCATATCAGTGCAGAAATGGAATTTAGATTCAATTTCTCTCCATGTTATATTTCCAGAACATCAATTGTTGTGAAACAGAGGCACTAAAAGGCAGTAAAGGAAGTGGTCTGTGGAAATATAAATGGGCTTTGCTTTCACTCTAGTAATGAGAAGTTATTTTTTGAAATTATTTCTATTTCTCTTCCTCCTGGCTATCCTTTGTGGCCCAGTAAGCTAGAAAATAAATGAACAGAGAAGCCAGTCTTTAATGTATCCTAGTACTTTCAATTCTTCAAAAAGGAAGGACTAGCTTCAGATTGAATCCAAGGCAAATGCAAAGCAACCCAAATATATAAACCACTGATATAGTGTGTTCACTGTCATGAAGATACTTAGAAAGGCTTTGGAAAAGCCTTAGAAAACCTGCCCACTTAGAAAGCCAGGCTGCCACACGTTCGTTAACTTTGCAGTTAACTTTGACAAGCAGTTCATCAGAGAGCATTTGAGCAAGCAGTTACGGGCATTCAGTAACTACTGTGCCCTTCAGGCTTCAGAAGACTAGACTCTTGTCCAGCTGTGGGGTACTTGAAGTCAAACCATAGTACTAAAACGCGTTGTGAACAGAGATCTTGCATAAAGTTCCCCAGGTTCCCATTGCCCCAAGGACGAGGGGCAATGGGCACAAACTGGAACAAAGGATGTTCTACTTGAATATGAGAAAAAACTTCTTCACTCTGAGGGTGACCGAGCACTGGAACAGGCTGCCCAGAGAGGTTGTGGAGTCTCCTTCTCTGGAAATATTCAAAACCCACCTGGATGTGATCCTGTGCAACCTGCTCTAGGTGATCCTGCTTTAGCAGGGGGGTTGGACTAGATGATCTCCAGAGGTCCCTTCCAGCCCCTAGCACTCTGTGATTCTGTGAAAGCTCCTTGAGAGACCTCCTCCTTCCGTTCCCCTTCTCTTCACTCCCTCTCAGACATGGGTAACTGTATCTCCTCCTTGCAGGCACAGCAAGGAAAGCAAACACGCTCTGAACAGACTGTGTGTAGACTGAAGTAAGCTCTGTGCAGCCAGAAATGGCAGCGGACGTGTTTGAGCTGTAGTTGCTGGAGCACTGCGGAGGCACACGTCCTTTGTCCATCCATATTCCCCAGGAACAATATTGTAAGGCAGGTCACTGTTCTCTCATGCAAAGCCATGTGCATGGAGCTAATACATGCTGATAACACTAGAAAATGCCTGGCTCTATCCACCTCTTGTGCCATTCAATTATATTTCATTAGCTTTAGTGAATAATTGTTATCTCTGTATAGCATGTTCACATTGATTTGTTTTCACTGGAGGCAGGAGGGTAGAAATAATGCCAAGGTATTATCACAGATTGTTCCAGAACTATTGAGAAATTGCTGTTCTTTATTTCTTTACTTTGTTGTACTTGCATACAAAATGTATGTGATAAAATGTAATGCCACTTAAATTTGTACAAAATAGCAGTAAAATTCTGCTACTAAGCTCCTGATCTGCACACATTTACTTCCCCTTGCAGTATTCCTCTAACAGGAATTGCCATCATGTTTATTTATTTAAGGCAGAGTTGGGCCCGCTGTTCTTTACTGGAATTCAGGGGACAGACAAGGCTGGACAGTCAGAAGAAAATGAGTCAGTGCATGTCCTAGTGGTAGACAGGAGCTGACAGTTCTCTCCTCGCTTTCTTTTAATACTTTGGAAACTCCTGGAGCACTCCTGTCCCTGGGTTTGTAACTGTTTTTGCAAAGTCTGATTTGCCTTTGGTATGAAGGAGATTATCAAGGATTTTCAGAACATTTTCCTTGAAGATCCTCTATGTGACATTTACCATTTCAACATTTAAGCTACACACATACCCAGAGTCCGGTGCACAGAAAGCCTGCATATGTTTTTGGCTTATGCCAATATCCAGCATTCATCCTGAGCATTACCACTCTTTGATCAGTTCTGGAATCTTTCCAATGGGTGTTAAAAATGTCATTCTTCCCAAGAAAATTTGACAGCTGTTTGGAAAGAAGAGAAGCAAGGTTGTGTGTACCTGAAGCTACAAAAGCAGGTCTTTTACACATATGTTTGCTGAGGGATGTGGCTGGCAACAGAGAAGGGAAGCTGCTCCAGCCCCTTGCAAAATTTGGAAGGCTGAGACAGTGATGACCCAGCACTTCCTTCGTTTTCCAAAAAAAGAAAAAAAGGCTTTGTGAAAAGAGAGACTCTGTGCAGTACAAAGGGTATACATGCTTGACCCCAACACATGACATCCAGCTTTCCTCCTTATCCAGCTGAACTGAACCTTTTCTAGCACTTGGCATCTCTCTCCCTGCTTGGGTGATATGGGAGGGATTTCACCCTGCCTGTGCCACGTTTTGTACCCCGTAGGGCCAAGGATGGCCAAAGGACAGTGTGCTTTCAGAGCCTGGCTGCCTCAAAAGGAGTGAGGGCAGCTTTACCTCACTGCTGGAGTTTAATAAGAAACTTGTGAGAGGGACCAGCTATTCCCACTCTGCTCCTCTGCTCTCTTTTGTGGTTGTTTTTGCTCTCCTCCTCCTTTGCAGTCTGATGCTCATGCATGAGCTATTTTTGACCACGGACTCTGATTAGATCACTGTGAGCAAAGCAGGGAACAGACTTGCTCAGCTTGCAGCATGGCAGCGTTTCTGTCTTTGGAGGTGGGCAGAGCTGGCTCTGAGATACGTTTTCTGGATCCAGTGAGGCACTCAGATCAGATTTTACTCAAAATCTGTACTAGGAACAAAGTAGGAGCTGAAGCTGCAAAACTGGGGTTACAAAATTCCTTCACTTTTCAGCTCTCTGCTTAGCCTTGGCTTTGTTTCCACCTATATGGTGGTATTTCTGCTGACAAACCATTATATTTCTGAGTCCTTCATATCTATTTCCTTACAAGGATTTCCCTGCATCTCCCTGTAGATTAGGTTTGCACCAGGCTAAAGAAAAATGTCTTGTGAGAGCCGCTTATCAAGGAAACAGCAAGACCAGAATGACCCGCCATGTCAAAGCTTTTCAAGAAGAAGGATCATGAGGAGGGAGCTGGGGAAGGGAGAAGCCATTTGTAGCGCTGAAAATGTGGTAGAAGAGGGTAGAAGCCAGGTTAGGGCCATCAAGAGTAGAGCTGAATCCGAGAGATGGCACATGGAGATGCTTGAGAGGAAAGAAATAGGTCATCGGCTGAAGACTTGGTGTCACCGAGAGAGGCTTGTTTTCAAAGTAAAAAAAAAAAATGCAAGTAGTTTGATTTGTCTGCTGTGCAAATACTGCAGCGTAAAACAACCCCCCCTCAAAGCATGAAAGCCGGAGCTAGTGTCAAGCCAGCTGGTTTAGCTCTCCTTACCAAACAGAGCAGCCAGAGTAACTCCTGAGCTGCTGGGTTTGCCCGAGCTGCTGCTTTTGGCTTTCTAGCAGGTCTGGCTGCCCACGCCGAGCTGCAGTGTTTTCAGTAGATATTCCTTACTGATCACAGTTAATCTGAAATTCTGATTTAAAGAGTGTAGTATGCCACTGAAATCTCCTAAAATGTACTTGAGAGAGCAAAATGCATTCTTAGACCAGGAAATACTTAGGTGACACTGTGTAGGTTTATGTTTGTTGTTCGTTTTTGGTTTTTGTATTTTTTTTTTGAAAATAGTTAACGTTTACAGCTTCATGAACAGGGACAACCTTTGGTCTCTTTATTTCTTTTATGTTTAAATAGGATTTAAATGGAATATAACTTGATTTTAAACTGTTGGATGTTTTTAGAACTCTTTCTTCTTTTAACCTAACGGAAAAAGGTGCACAAGCTGTAAATTGAGTGGCTTAAACTTTTATGAATCAGTATTCTATCTTTGAATTTTCTTCCAACTGTGGGTCTTGAAGGCTTTTGGAGAGGGCTCACTTTATTCCTCTATCTGTTTTGTAGCAGGGGCCTAATCTCCTTAAGATACATTTGTTATTTGATTTTAAGTTTGTGACCTGAAGTTGTTTGCCAGCAAAGATTGTTATTCTTCATTCTTCCGCACTTCTGCAGTTTGTGAATCCATCACTTTCTGACTGTGAATGTATGACATACATTGAAGAGCTGGGAGGCTTTATTTCAATGTAATTAAAAAAAACCTTAAATTAGATATGATAGGTTTTTTATTAAAAAAAATAAAATCATCTACTACTTAGGAAAAAAATAGAGAAGACAGACAGAAAAGGGAGCATCATTCTGAGGAAAAAAAACCACTCCAAACCCTTTTGTTTCACGTCTGAAATTCCATTATATTGTTTAGGATAAATGTACCAGAGGAATCAAACAGCTCCACAAAACATTTTAACTGTGCAGAGAGGAAGTGAGCCTTGCTCGGACAGGAGATTCGCTGATTACATTCTCTGGCTGATTGTGCGTTCGATTTGCATTTTCTCTCAATCAGCTACCAAAATATGTGTCTTAAAAGATGCTAAGATATATAGAGGGATCCTGTCTGGAAAAAGCCTGTTTTTGCTATTTAAAGTCAGTCCCTCCTCTGTTTGCAAGAGCTTTTCCCTTCCTCTGTTTATCTTCTGGAGCACAGAGCCAGTGAGTCGTAAGGGCCCCGAAAAACGCCTTACTGTAACTTCTCCGTTGGTGGCACATTGCAAGTCTGTGAAGTGTAAAGTGTTGTTCTCTCTTTTTCTTGTGCAGGCTGGATTGCCATGTTGGGAGCCATTTGGCTGCTGGTGCTCGCAGACATCCATGATTTTGAGATGATATTGAACAGAGTTGAGTGGGCAACCCTCCTTTTCTTTGCAGCATTGTTTGTTCTCATGGAGGTAAGATTCTGTGATTTTTAAAGCCTCAAGAGTTACAACTGACTTAAAACGCGAATTACGTTCTTGGGCAGAGGCCTCCTGCAGATTCGGCCCCTCTGGAATACTGAAGATGGAGTGTAGTCACAGTAGCACAGAGAGAAATTAGAGTGGTGGAAGTTGGCTGGAAGTCTTTGAGATTTAATTTTTCACTGTAAGCTTGGTCTCACTCTCTCTCCTTCTGCCGCATTTTCTTCACATATCTGACACAATCATTTGCCATAAGTGGAATTTTATTTTCCAGGTCTGTCGGCAGTCTATGTTTGCAGACAGTTTATATGTATTTATATGTTTGGTTTGCAATTATTCAGATAAATGATAAGAAAAATAAAAGAACAAGAATAGATCAGAGTTGAAAAATGCTCCTAATGCTGTCTGCTACATGCTGTCTACCAAATGGCCTAAGAGATTTCATGGGAGTATGGTTTGAAAGGATAATATCACTGAGTTTCAGTTTGCAATTGTAATTTAGAAAGATATTCAGTACTTGAAATGCCCAGATATCTTGCTGTGTAGTTTCTTTGTGTTTGTCTACTTGGCTATCAGAAACAGTCCAGCCATGTTTGTACCCCATTTTATTTATTGTTTGACACTTTTGTATAGCCTGAGATGATTTGTTTTTACCCCAAATGTTTGGATAATTCTTGGTACGAATACTCAGATTTACTTGTCAATTAGGCTTCTGTGCATTCCCTAGAATGCTTGGTGTTTTTCAATTGTTATTTGTTGGGTTTAAATGATGTAATTATGTCGTAGAAACATGACTGATAAAACCCGAGTGACTACTGGCACTGCCATGGCTAGTGAATTGTCTGAGTGAGCAGCCTGGGAAAAGCCTGTAATAACAAATTTGCTTGCACAGCCTCCTCCCCTCAGCCTCCCCCCGGTAATTACAAAAAGTCCAAGAATTTGTAAATTGAGATCTATTAAAAAAAATCATTGACAGTAAATAGGACAAAATTTGAATGAAATACAAACAGCTAATAATTCAACCAACTCTAACTCATGCCAAACTGGAAGTCAAAATCTGGTAACCTCTGAGAGTATGAATAGAAACTCTGATTATCATTAGGAAGCTTGTTTGAGAGCTAGTAGGTCTAAAATTCATCTGAAAATGTTTTATTGTACATCCATTAGTACATACAATTTTCAGTTCTCTGTGTTATCAGACTCTATATATCCTTGCGTTTTTTAGCTCTTATAGGGCATCCATATTGAAGCCATATTTATTTTGTCTGCTGCTGCTGTAACAGTTTATTAGTTGCGTTCCCTGATGTATTTATTGTTTTAACTTGGATTGAATGGTTTGATTTGAGTGCTGTGTGACTGCACAATAACATAGTAAAACACACAGCAACTTATTTGCAATTTACTGCCAGACTTCAGATATGACTGTTGTAATTCACTGAACTTCATTTTTATGGTTTCTCAGGTCACCAGTGAATAGTTTGCTAACAAATGAATATTTTTTCCTGGCTCTGTAGAATAACAGCAGTTTAAGGTCATGAAAAAAACTTGTACTCATAATCAAGAAAAAAAGCAAAAGACACTAATTTCTTCCCCATAAATGAATGAGAAAAATGTTCTAAGTATCATCACTGCTAATTTTGATCTGAATCTGTTACCCTTTGGATTAGCAAGAGATGACAGTCCTTGCCAAGGCATTTTTTCTTTCCTTTAGGTTAACAATGTCAAGAAGAAACCAGTCAAAACAAAGATAAGCATTGAAGTATAAGAAATCTTTCCATGAACTAGGCACTCAGCAGTTGTCAGCTCATATTCTTCACCCTTGGCGATCCTTCATCTTGGATGGTTCCCAGTCTGAAGCTATTTCCTACTGCTATAAATGTTCTCTTTCCTCTTACAAGGCACATTTGAAAACCTGTGTGGGACGTAGGCTGCAAGTCATTTTGAAAAATGTGAATTAAGTTCCAGAGCTATGGGAGAACTCTTGGGGGTTCTGCCTTTGTGTGCTCATTGGTCCAGTCTGGCAGATCTTTTGCAGTGCAAAAGTCAGAAATCCTTTGGAGCTCTCTTGTTTTCTATTGCGTCATTCGGGTAATTCATCTTTACAACTGTCTTTTTAGTCCTTGCTCACAACTGGCTGTTACAGGCTATAAAAGCTTTCTGCTTCTTCTGTCTCTTTGTGACATAAGTTCCTGTGCCTCTCAGGGATACAGTATTTTGTTCAATTTTATAGTCAAAATTGACATTTTACCTTCATCCCTTCAGGCAGAGTTTATTTACAACAGTCATCACAACATGCTGTCCCTAAGAGGATTTTTCATGCAAATTTTTGTGCATAAATTAAACTTTGATCTAAGATGGTACGTGATTTTTTTCTGCAGTAAAACTGTTTTGAGCTGTCACACAGGAACTAGTATACTTGAAGGCACCAATTAGTGCAGTAACACTTATTTCTCTTAGAAGAGACAGGAAGATCCAGGAGACCCTCTGTGCAGTTTACACCCAGGGGAGGCCATTGGCAGGGTCCTAATTGCTGACTTTCATTTAGGCGTTTGCAGGTGATTGGCCTGGATATTGTAGGGACATCCTGAAGTTGGCTATGTGATTAGTACTGTCATCATCTCTGACGTGATGGGCTACCTGCAGACTGACTGTCTTGCAGCAGTGACATGGGTGTCATTCACTCCCTTCCCTTCTTCCCAAATTTCTCTTTTGTAGTACCATGTCTGGATTCCAGAAAAAATTTTGAGCATTACTGAAAAGTAATATGTTGTGCTAAACAGATAATTAAGTAATAAGGCAGCAATGCTAACTGAATGTAACTCTGACAGCTATGTGTTAAAAAGTTTATTTTAAAGTGTGAATGCAAAGCAATTGCAGGAAAAAAATTATAGTTCATTAAAAATATTGCTTTTACATTCATTTTAAAAGTCACTGTCATAGCCTTTAAGTTGATAAAGCAATGCAGATAACTTAGAATAAAAATGGTAACTTAAAATACCAGCAAGAATTCATTTCTTCAGAAACTTTCTCCTGGGAATTTAAAGTCATGAAAAAAATGCCCATTTTTATTAATGCAAGGGGTATGTTTATGCACTTGAAAGTCTTATTTGTTTTCTGCGTGCTGCATCTTTAAATGTAGATATACCTTTTCTTGTGCAATGCATTGTTAAAAGGAAATATAATTTCTGGGCCAAATTTAATAGGTGGTGATACCCAACCCACTAGTGTTCAGCTGCTGCCTGAACGAGCTGCAGGTACAGGAACTGTCAGTCTGAATGACAGTCCCTTTGTCACCCTGACATTACCGTGTCTTATACCACAGCACTCAGTGCCTGTTAGGATCTTTGTCCATCTCCATCATGGAATTTGACAGTGTGTGAGTTGAATTTTTTTTTTTCCACTGATGTCTCTGAAGGGCTCTGTCTGACTGCCAGGTGTGCGGGTTATACGGAGTTGCGTCGTGTGAATACTGACTTCTGCCTCTCTGTGTGGGAACGGAGTCAGTAAGTGAGGCATCGCAGTTGACTGACTCTGTGTCATGGCAGAAAAAAAAAATGAAAGAAAGCCAACCAGCTTGGTCTAGGCTGATCCAAAAATGATGTGATTTTCTCCCCTGAGAAACCAAAAAGTCATAAAATGGATGTACCTCACTCAACTTGAAAATAGTACTTCATTCTGGACACTTGTAAGAAAAAAAAACAACCCTCAAAACCAAAGTGAATTAAAGGGCAGCTCTCATAAGTTAAAATTCCCCTTTTATCTTGTAGTTTGAGGGAACAGATCATTCTCCCATGGTGTGAACACTCAGTTTATATTCTCCTGTCTGCCCAGGGAGAGAGCAGAGCCACCACCACTAGGCTGGAGTCTTGCTATCTCTTTTCATCCATGATAGTAACCATGGTTGTATGGGATGCTGTCTGGGTACGCTGTATGATGGGAATGGCTCTCACGGGGGGACAGAGCACTCTGGTCCAGGCTGTCTCCTGGCCCCATGCTTACAGGGCTCGCCTCCTCAGTTTGGGTGTCTGACATGGGGATCAGAGAGATGGTTTTCTTGTCTTTCAGGTGCTGCTGCCTCTGTGCCGATTTCCCTTCACCCAAGGTCTCTAGTCTGGTTTAGCAGATGGGTAGTGTTGGCTTTTTATGGGTCTGAGGATGCTGTTTAACAGAAAAATATATTTTGCTTTCTCTTTTCTTCATCTCAGGCTGAGCACAAGATTCCTGATTTCATCTGACCTTTTAAATACATGATATACTTCTGTCTATATTGTGGTTTTGGGGAAGTTGGTTTAAAATCAGTTGTGTTCAGGTGTTTAGGAAAACATGTATTCACTAAAGAATGCCATCTTTAAATTTCAGCTGCTCTCTAATGCCTGTGTCCCACGCTCTTAAGCAATCCCACCAGTCATTCCAGTACAACCAACATGCACATACAGCTACCAATTTCTGCCATGTCTTTTCTTTCCACCAATTGCAAAGCTGCTGTAGAAGCTACATGAGATGAATATCAACATCTTGTGAATGGGAAGGGATTGTTGTATTTTCTTACATCCACTGGGGGGAAAAAAAAAAAAAGAAGTAACTGCATCAGGTACTTCACTAGTTGATATCAATGTCTTTTTAATTTTTTTTAGGCTTTAGCTCATCTGCACTTAATAGACTACATAGGAGAGCAGACAGCTTTGTTAATAAAGGTATGTTTAAAATATTTACAACTTTTAGTACATAAAGAAAATAGTTTTACTCCAAGAAAATAATGAATAATACTTTCATTTTTAATTCAATGTTAATGATTGCATTCCTGCATCGGCAATATGAAGAAAGCATGTTATTCTTTGGTATGGGTGATATTTAATATGTATGTATCTGTCCACAGACAGAATAAACATACCCATAAATGCAAAAGGGAAGCCTTTTCTGTAGTCTAAAAATTGGTAATAATAAAGAAAGCGTAAAAGGGGAACGTTTAGAGTTGCACAGTTTATTTCTTGTGTGAAATGCAAGTATGAGTATTAGAAATATCAGTCTTCGTATTTCTATTTTTTCAAATTTTCTTGGGAAAAGAACAATAATTGCGTTACTAAATGTCAGGCTGTTTTCTTTAAGACGCTTTTCCTATCTGAGAGCCTGAAGGAGTAATAAATGTTGATAAATTAAAACTGTGAAGAACGTGCAATTATGCCATGGGGAGGACAGAGCACCACTGATCTCATCAAAGTTGTAATTTAATCTCTCTCAATTCCAGGTGGTTCCTGAGGACCAGCGCTTGGCAGTGGCCATCATTTTAGTGCTCTGGGTGTCTGCTTTGGCCTCCTCCGTGATCGACAACATCCCCTTTACAGCTACAATGGTAGGGTCTGTGCAGCGCTTGCGCATCCTCCTCCTGGCGCTGGCAAGGGAGCTGAGATTGCTGATTATGATTTGCTTTTTTTTTTAACCTCTGCCGTGTTGTAGTTTATCCTCTGAGACTGAATATTATTGCAAGCTCATTCGAACTGTTTAGGCATCTAGCTGGACATTGCTGCCGGCAGCTGCAGTTAGCTGTGGGACTACAGGCACTGTTTTGGCTATATTTTTGCACTGTCTTATGTCCACATCAGTAGCTGAAAAGTAAAATTGTCTTTTTGATGGAAACTGTCACTATCCATCCACTGCTATCAATATTTTCCCTCTACGCACTATGTATTCACACTAATGCTTTTTTAACACCTGAACCTTTTATTGCTACCTTACTTATGTAATTAGTTTAAAAACCAGCAAATAACGTTCAAGTATAACAAATACTTACCAGCAGCTGAGTTTCAATATCAGAAAAGTATCAAATTATAACAAATTAGGGCATGATCAGACAGGTTTATTCAATCAAATTCTCTGTTTAAAGTGCAATAATCCGTTATGCCATAGGAATGATTTATTGTTACAGCATGTTCTCAGCTAAGTGTAATATTTTCTGCCATTGTTATTGGGTGCTCATGTCCACCCTTAACCTGTGTCAAGGTTTAAGACACTTCTTATAGGGCATATGACAGGTTGGATAGATTTGCAAATGATCTATAATTATACATTAATATGGTATTTTGATTTGATTGGTGTGGTGTTTCCTGTGGAATTATATTGATTTAACAACAACAGACTGCAAGTAATAGGCATGAAGGGAAAGATTGGTTCAGGATGAGTCACCTCCCAGCAAACACTTGAGGACTATTAAGTAATAATACAGAAATCTTAGCTTCAAAGGTTTTGCCTCCTATCCAGTCTATGAAGAATTGTTTGGAGCAATACCAAAAAGCACCTGCATGCACATTGACCAAAGGATTTTTTACAGGTTTTGAAAGGAACCCTCTTTTAAAAGAGTATGTTTGGGGAAACGGGAAAGATTCCTGAAACACAGGAATTTTTTGGGATGCTTGAAGACCACTTCTTTTCTGTCTTTGAGGGAGTGAAATGCAGATGGACGGGTGTCATGGTTTAAGCCAGGTGGCAGCTGAGCACCACGCAGCCGCTTGCTCACTAGCCCCACAGCAGAATGGGATCTTGGGAAGGGCAAAAGTGAGAAAACTCATGGGTTGAGATAAAGACAGTTTAATGGGTTAAACAAAAGCCGCACATGCAAGCAAAGCAAACCGAGGAATTCACTCACCACTTCCCATGGGCAGGCAGGTGTTCAGCCATCCCCAGGAAAGCAGGGCTCCATCACGTGTAACTGTTACTTGGCAAGACAAACACCACTCACTCAGAACATTCCCCACCCCCTTCCTTCTTCTTCCCCCAGCTTTATATGCTGAGCATGACGTCATATGGTATGAAATATCCCTTTGATCAGTTGAGATCAACTGTCCCGGCTGTGTCCCCTCCCAACTCCTTGTGCACCCCCAGCCTACTCGCTGGTGGGGTGGGGTGAGAAGCAGCAAAGGCCTTGGCGCTGTGTGAGCACTGCTCAGCAATGACGAAAACATCCCTCTATTTTTAACTCTGTTTTCAGCACAAATCCAAAACATAGCCCCAGACAAGGTGCCATGAAGAAAATTAGCTCTATCCCAGACAAAACCAGCACAACAGGAAAGGATTCCTATTGAGATGTTAGACATTTCAAATATATATCTTTTTCATTCTGTTCTGGGCTGAATGTAAGAGACTGCTATATTATTTTTTGTTTTGTTTAAAAATAGGCAGAGAGAGAATGGAGGAAGAAAGAAAAATGCAGGCATATTCTCACCTGTGCAAGAGCAGTCATTAGCTGAGGTGTTAAGACATTAATGTATTATACAAGAGACTAAAGTCAAGACCTAGCATCATCTAGCTCTTTGGACTTTGGTCTTTGTCATTCTACATTAGAAAATCCTGACAGAAAATTCCTAAGTAACTAAGTCCCAAGTTCTTATTTAAGATAGTATAAACTTTCATTTAAAATTATTTTTGTATCTTTGGCACTGGGTTTCTACTGTCAAAAGAAGCAATATTTGGTTTTTGGAAGGCTTTTATCACCACATATGTCGAAGTTATGAGCTCCTGATTAGGAGTATTGCATACATTGAACCCAATTCTTTTCTGGAATAGCTTTTCACAAACTGGGGACTCTGTGTGTGTGTGTGTGTGTGTGTGTGTGTGTGTGTGTGTGTGTGTGTAATAAACACACAGTACATGAGGTATTTCTTAGATCTAATTTATTTATTGACTTGCTATTTACTTAATCAAGCTGTAATTATTAATAGCAAACTCACTTATTCAGCCACATAGTTCACTCGCTCATTCACAAAGTTGACCAGTGGGAGCAGCAGCTTGGATTTCAACCTGAGTACTCAGAAGCAGAAGGTCATACTGAGATGCTTCTATATATGAGTTGGGTTTCATATGCCCTAGTGATATAGGTGTATGGGAGACCTCCTATGATGTAGCCATGAGGCATCAGTTCATTCATGGGATGTCCCCAACACTGCCTCTGTGTTGCTGGATAAAGTCTTCCACTCATCCCCTACAACACCCTGCAGCACGTGTGGTCCAGCCTTGGAGCAGGGAGATGGCGTGAGATATAAACGCTCAGTAGAGTAACTCGGAAATGGCATGAGTGGACAGAAGTAAGGATCTGCCATGTGAGGTGACAGGCACCCCTGGACTAAAGGCACCGTAGATAAGAAGGGACTCAGCTCCAACTCTTTCAATCTCCTATTACACCATGTTACTTGCTAATTTAGAAGTAGCCCATAATATAGAGTATTTTGACTCAGGACCTGCCTGAGACATGGAAGAACGATGGAATTTTACTATAGCATATATGAAGGCCTGAGGCTTGACTTATGAGGTACATAGCTGGAGGGAAGAAAAAGAGAAAAACCTGCAGACAGATCTGTTACTGTGATACTGTGTTTCCTTAAAAAAAACCCCAAACCCAACAAGTTAAAGGATGGTTGTCCAAATTTTCATTTCAGCTTCTTTTTTTGTACTAGTGGGATAATCAGATTCATAACGACTTGCTTTGTGTATAGAAAAAATGAAAATCTAAGAAAATATGAATACCTAATTAATGGATCTTGAGACTAAAAATGTAACTTTATCTGTGTTTGGGTAAAGTTGACTGGTCCATTTTAAGTTTCAGATCTGACAGCATTAAAATTTATAGCTGGCTGGTTCTTACCTTAACAGGATGTGAAAAGTGGAAGTTGTAAATCAATATTTTAAAAAGGTAATTAGAATATGAGTATATGTAAGCCAGCATTACAAAGAATTCTGGGAAACAAACTATTTTATGAATTGGAGTAATGAAAACAGGTAAGGAAACTGTTTTCCTAGAAGAAAATCCAAGCTTTTTCAAGAATTGCTAAGTATCTACATAAAGATAGGATTCTTGATTCTCCTGAAGCATAAACACATTATCTGCAGCCTTAGAATGAAACCTAAATATTTGCAGTTATTTTAAGATGGAAATATGTTAAGGTGCAAACTACTCATGTGTTTAAACATTTTGAACACATTGATGCTTTTGTTGGAAGGTCAGCACCAACATCGTGGAGGAGAATTCTCCCTCACTAATAAATTCTGGAATTACAATAGTCAGATTGGTATTTGAAGCATCTTACCCTGAAAATGCCTTTTCAGTGCAACACTGTTGTTCATCAAATTCTTCTTTACTCTAGACAATAGTAAAACTGATATAACCCCACCATCAAAAATGTCAGTACCATAATGGAATTCATGTACAGTGTTAGCTAAACTGAAATCTTTGCAAAAAGCTCAGAACACAGCAAGTATTTTATGCTACAGAGGATGCTGTGGAAGGATAATTGTGTACGTGAAATAGTGCAATGAGTTTCTGTGTCATAGGTTGATTACCTTTACTGTTTCTGTTCTGGTAAAATTCTGTGTGTGTTACAGTATAATAAAGCATTGGAGCCACACAAAGATGAAACAGTCTTCAGAGTAGCTTCCAGTTGCTTGTTTCTCATAATTTGTCCTGAATGCAAACATCATGAACTGCCCCAATACAAGATGAGGAGACTGAAACTTGCTTGATGAACTGTAATCCCAAGACTTTTCCCTTCTCTTTAAGCATTGGAGAGTGAAGATCCAGCCACCTAATTAAATAGGTGTTTATATGAGTGAGTGTTCATTGCACTTCCTTACAAAAGCATGCCTGGCAATTGTGATAGGAAAATCAATCTTTTTTTTTGCCAATACGTAACGCAAAACATTTTGAGTTTGAGATATACTTTGTGAGAAACTCCATGAACTCTGACTGTATGCAAAAGACTATGTTGCCAGCAGTGAATGCAATATTTACAAATATATCTGGGAGTTGCTTAAAAAACACCCACAAAATGTTCTGTGCATAAACAATTAATAAACCAGGAGCTTAGTTCATAAGTCTCACACATTTTATTTCTTGAATGGCAAGGGTTCTTTTCATGTTGGATATCCAGCTTGCTTTGTCTAAAGAATAAATGTGTGAATCATGTAGTGATGCTCTATGTGTCATTCTATTAATTCTCTGATATTTTTCCTCTTTTTCAACAGGATAAACTCACAATGACATTCCTTGGCAGGGGGACTTACTCATTTTTAAGGCTTGCATTTTCCTAGTATTGTCATTTAAATAGCCACGGATTTCTGCCCTTATAATGTTAGGTGACATGATTTTATTACCAGTATGCTCTTTAGTTTAATTGACATGTTTTATCAGCTGCATATGGTGGAGCCATCTGTTTATATTTTTCTTTTATTACCAGAACTAAAAATATAGCCATAATAAATCCCTGTTTTAGCTGAGTTTAAATACTATTTCCTCAATATAGTGTATCAAACAATTTCCATTAACCACCTGGCTGGCAAGGTGACTTAGTCTTTGACAGGTTGTTGTTAGAAGCCCGATAATTTTTGGCCTACTATTTATCACCTCTACAACTATCAGAGTCTTTTCATTTGCAATAATGAATATTTTGTATGTATCTCATGTTCTTAGTGTCAGTTTTATTTTTGGATCTTCTTTGCCTTCTGTCCTACTGAAGTTTACTACATCCTGCATTTCAGTGCTTGATAAGAATATAAAGACTGGGCCATAGTTTTTTTCTATTAATGCATATTCTCTGCAGTTTTCATGGAAGACATCTTTACCACATGCATAGAATCATAGACTGGTTTGAGTTGGAAGGGACCTTAAAGATCCTCTAGTTCCAACTCCCCTGCCGTGGGCAGGGACACCCTCCAACTTTGAGGTTGCTCAAAGCTTCATCCAACCTGACCTTGAGCACTTCCAGGGATGAGGCATCTGCAGCTTCTCTGGGAAGGGACCCAGAGTCTCACCACCCTCAACATAAAAGATTTCTTCCTTATATCTAATCTAAATCTACTGCCTTTCAGTTTAAATCCATTATCCCTTGTCCTATCACTACATGCCCTTGTAAAAAGTCCCATTCCAGCTTTCTTGTAGGCCCCCTTTAGGGACTAGAAGGCTGCTATAAGGTGTCTACCATCAACGCATTCCAGGAAGCTCCTGGATTGTTTATGCCCTGCTGTGTTCTCCCTCTAACAGATATCGGGGTGGTTGAAGGACCAGAGCTTGTGGTCCCATAAGGACCAGAGCTTGAGAACGTGAGGATGCTCCTTTCTGTCTATAGAGAACCTCATCTACTCAGTCTTCCTGATCAGGTGGCCTATAGAAGACTCCTACTATAGTGTTACATGCCCCGGCCATCTCTTTAATCCTGACCCATAAACTCTCAGTCAGCTCCTCATCCATCGCTAGGTGGAGCTCCATGCACTCCAGCTGGTCATTGACATAGAGGGTGACACCCCCTCCTGGTGTCTTCTGCCTGTTCTCCCTAAAAAGCCTGTATCCTTCCATTCCAACACTCCAGTCATAGGAGCCATCCTACCATGTCTCCATGACGTCAATAAGAACAAAGCCCTGCAGGCGTGCACATGTCTCCAACTCTGCTTCTTTATTCCCATGCTACGTGTGTTTGCATAGAGGCATTTAAGTTGGGCNTCCTCAGACTGCTCCTGGCTGTATCACTGGTGCCCACATGAAACCACAGCAATAGATAATCGTCAATGGACTGTATGAGGCTTGGTAGTCTCTTGGCGACATCCCTGATCTGAGCCCTCCATAAGCAGCACACCTCTCTAGAGAGTGCGTCAGGTTGGCACACGGGTGCCTGTGTACCTCTTGGAAGAGTTGCCTACTGCTATTCACTCTTTGCCTTTTCTTAGTTGTGCTGGTTGTTATATGGAGAGCAGACTGGGCTGTCTTACTCAGCTCCAGGGTTTCTCCTGATGTGGCGGGTCTTTCCCCTTCAGTCTGCAGAGCAGTGAAGTGGTTCTGCAACAGTACCTCAGGCTTTGGGGGAAGTCTCTTCCTCCTGCTTGTCCTTGCCATTGCAAGCATCCATTCTTGTGCATTATTGGCCCCCCTCCCTTCTGTGTGTGCCAGTGGGGGTGGTTTTGGCTGCTTGGTCATGGGCTGTGGGTCCACTGTAAACTGCACTTGGAACCAGGTGTCTAACTCATTCTCAGCCTCCCTGATGTTACGCAGCCTTCTCACCACTTCCTGCAGCTCAGCCACCTGCTGTGTGAGGTCCCTCACGTAGGCACACCTTTTTCAGGCAGGTCTACTGCCTGTCCCTGCCCCAGGAGAAAGGTCTGGGCACTTCCTGCAGCCTCAAGTCTGCACCACAGCCTCTCCTTCAGCAGCTCCATCTGGGTGGAGGCATAGACACTGCTGGGGTAGATGGTACAGACCCTGCAGCCCTAGATGCAGCCTTCGCTCTCAGATGAGTGCCCACTATTCTTCTTTGAGGGTCAGGTAGGATGGGTGCCATTGACCTGTCACAAAATGGTGCTGGTTGCTGGGTTATGTGTACTTCATCTCCCACCTGGCCAGTGGAAAGCCCCTCCTTCAAAGGTGCCTTCCCTGCATGCCCTCCTGTGCAAACTGCCCTGGCTGCCGTGCATCACCCTGTTTGCCTTCTCCAGTTGCAGCGCTCCTGGTTGCTCATGTTCCCTGGGCTTCCTTTTGTAGGTGTGTGGGTGGCCACCATGGCTCTGGCAANAGACACTGCTGGGGTAGATGGTACAGACCCTGCAGCCCTAGATGCAGCCTTCGCTCTCAGATGAGTGCCCACTATTCTTCTTTGAGGGTCAGGTAGGATGGGTGCCATTGACCTGTCACAAAATGGTGCTGGTTGCTGGGTTATGTGTACTTCATCTCCCACCTGGCCAGTGGAAAGCCCCTCCTTCAAAGGTGCCTTCCCTGCATGCCCTCCTGTGCAAACTGCCCTGGCTGCCGTGCATCACCCTGTTTGCCTTCTCCAGTTGCAGCGCTCCTGGTTGCTCATGTTCCCTGGGCTTCCTTTTGTAGGTGTGTGGGTGGCCACCATGGCTCTGGCAATGCCCAGGGTGCGTCAGCGTCTCCTGCAGTAGGTGCCGGCTCCTGGCAGGTCTCTCCGCTCTCCTGGTGCTTCCCTGGCACAGGAAAACCCCCTGTGAGCCAAGACGTGCTGCTCTGCTGCGGGCCGGGCTGGCTCCAGAGAAGCTCCCCTCAGTGCTGATGCAGTTCTTAGCAAAGTGTGTGCCATAAAATCCCATAGTATAGAGCAGCAATGAATCCCTAAAATAAAGACATCAAGTTCTGCCCATTGTAATTTTGCACAAATAGACTAAATGAGCAACATGACTTGATGCCTCCTACTGCACTGCATAGGTATAGGATAAACTTGTCTAAGTTACTCTTCTTGCATGATGGGGGTGTGTGTGATTACTTGTACAAGTGTTATCTTAGGGAAGCAGTAGCTGAGAGGGCTTCACTCTGCTGTTTCTTATGAGTCTCCTGCCATCCCAGGAGGAGACACTGATAGAGCGGGACCAGTGCCTCTCCTCTTTGGTCTCCTCTACATATATCCAGGGTCCAGCTAGTAAAGCTAACTCATAATTTCTGTTTGTATTGCAGAAGAAGGTCTTCATAGGTTGAAAGGGGTCTTACTTCTTCATCTTCTTGACTGACAGAATGCCATGCTCATGCAAACGTTTTGTCATAAAAACAGGTGAATAGGATAAAGGTCTTGATTCAACTTGTTCTTTGGTAGTCTGGAGTCTTGGAAAAGAGGCTGTGAAAGCAAGGTGTGAGATTTGTTAACTCTTTGGTCATGGTTTTACTTACAAAGAGTGCAGTCTATGTACCAAAGTGAATGTGAAAGGAAAACATTAAAGGTTCTTCATTCCACTTTTGTACAAACAGGAATGGAAGGAGCAAGTCCTGCGAGTTGTCAAGTAGACCCCCTCTGTCAAGTAGACAGATGTGCAAACATCACCACCAGTCTCTTTTAACAAAAAGGGACTGCATACCACAATATAAATGCAAGGAATGTTAGGAGAAAACTAACAGGTTTTTTTACGAAATTTAGCTAGTAGTAATTGCTGTATATAATTCTAGTCTAAAATCTCTCAGTTTTCTCTTTTTCAAAGCCTTCTTTTAAAATAAAAATTGAGCTTCTTTTCTTCTTGATTGTTTCATATGGCTTAAATTTTCAGGATTTTAGAGAGCTGAGAGGGATAAGAAGAAATACTCTGTCCTGCAGAATCATATTTTTGAATTAATTTCTAATATTATTAATTGTTAATAAATGATGGTTTCTACGGAAAGTGGATAATTTATAACAGTTATAAAATCACATTCCTGTTTTAAAAGCTTGCAATTCTGATTCAAGATTAAAACCAGTGTGAAAATATATACATTCCCATTTTTATTCTTTTTATATTTGTAACATATCCCATGCACTTCCACAGTATATGGTATAAACAAACATTTTTATCACAAGGGTCGATTTCAATTAGGATAGTTATATAGACAAATGCTTCAACATCTATAGACACTAGCGTTGTTCTTTGTGCATCAGCTTACATCCAATATATATAATACACATAACACCCTGTATAGAATCAAGATTAATGGTTATCTCCTTTTGGTATCAAGTCTTTGAGGACAGTCTCCTTTTCCCAAGTGCAATCATTATTTCTTACAGTTGTGTTTTTTTTTTTTTTTTTTTTTTTTTAAATACCCGGAGACAAATAGTCTTACAATGAGTGAATGAGGGGGATTTGGCTTTGCTCTGTTGAGATACATCACTCATTTTGTCTAAAACCTGTCAATCAAGCAGCAATGTGTAGTGGTTCAATATCAAACTTTCCAGTAAAATTAACAAGTTTTCTAGAAACTAGTCCAACAGAGATTTATCCTGGTAAGATTGTTGAAATAAAGGGGAGAAGAAATGAAAGCTGTTTTCCTGATAAGACATTATTATTCTCCTTCTAATATTGATGAGGGAGTTCTTACATAATCTGAAGAGGGAATAATGAAGGAAAAATGAGGCTTGATAAGCTTTAACTTTTGGGTTTTTTTCTCTGTTGAGGGGCAGCACTTTGTAAAACTATGAAAAAATCTGCATTACAAATAAATTAAATCAATATGACAAAGATATTTTTACAATATCTATCACAGCCCACTATACCCCAGTTTGCAAACTATCCTAGCTTGGAGTGCTTCTGATGCTATTGCCAATGCTTACGACTTGTACCAGAAAGAGTTGTAGAACCAATTCAGTTTTTCAAAAACATTGAAAACTACAGTGAAAAGTTTCCTTGTAACCTTCTTATATTTTGCATTTCTGTTTTTAGTGCTCAAGTTAACTATAACAGTAGATGAAACTGAGGTTTGAGATATTGATAGTGCAAAAATGATGCCTGACACATGATTGCCTGAATGATTGTGACAAAAAATGTTAAAGGTGATTTTAGGGGAAAAAAGAGAGGCAGGTTCCTTTGTAACTAACCCTGTGCATGATCCTTACTATATAAAATGCAAACACTCAAGCAATGAGAAATGTCCATTTGCTTTAATTGCTTTGCAACATCTCTTCAAGAGTTCTTGCTCTTGATCAAGTTTCTTAATTCTTTTTTTTTTTTTTNTTTTTTTTTTTTTTTTTTTTTTGAGCAGGAAAGTTCTTGGGATGGAAATTAGAACAATCTGCTTGCATTATGCCTACTTTTAGATCAAAAGAATTAGATGCTAGTGACTTTTGGACACTCTGTGGCATGCAGTTGCCACACAGGATAATCCATAATGTTTATTAAAAAATGAGTATATATTATGGATCGACTAATTATTTCTATCTCAGACACTAGAAATTTAACTGAATGGTTTGCATTCAGCCTTCATCTGGTTATTCAAAACTGAAATTACCATGCAACATTCCTGTTAGACATACTTCTTATTTACAAAAGTTACATGCATGTTAAATCTAACTTCAAGTATGTGTCAAAAATCTGCAGGAATTCCATTCCCTTTCTGACTTATAATCATCGTTTTTGGTAGAGATTAATTCCTTTAAATAAGGGAAACATTCAAATTTAAGTGTACACAAATATGTATTGCTAAGGCATGTTTCAATGTTTGCCCCTTGCCACAAAACCAGACAGTTGTGGGAGTAGAGATTCCTAATTTAACTGCCTGTTAAGGCACTTAGGAGCATGACATTATTGATGATAATTTTAACATACAGAATTTATTATTATGAAGCCTTTTAAAAGAATTCACAGTGTTTCTAAGTGGAGGAAAAGCAATGTTATGTGAAGGAGAGAACAATAAAACCAATGGGGTCAAATGCATATTTGGGCTCCTAAAATGCTTTGTTGGGTTTAAAAAAATTAAGAAATGGAGATTCAAGCACATTACACGATTGCACCTTCTCTTGATACATTGCAATGTATCTTTGTGTTTAAAAGCAGACACAATGAGTTGAAACATTTGTTATGTGATTTTCTTCTAGGGGGTTTCTGTGTCTTCAGTGAATAGAGATTTACAGGACACTGAGAGCTCCTGACACTAAACTCTTTGACTAAACAGAGAACCAAATTTTCTGGTGGGAGCATTATGCATGTGTGGCTGCTAATGCCAGGCAGACAATTACGTCATGTATATTCTATCTCTATCAGATCTCTGTTCTGCATCTCTCTTCCCATGTCCTTCGCAGTGCCATAATTATGGAGGGGAATCCTGGAGGGCTCTAGGGTTCTGCTTTCTGCATGGTTCTCACCAGACGGGTGTGAAAATGGCATTACTTGGTTGGCACTTGGGAGGTGGCTGGCAACAGTTTTAGGACTGACCTCAACAGCAAGAAAACAGAATTATCATTTTAATTTCCTCTGCCTAACTACCATCTCTTTGCTGGGCAGGGCAGGGACACACAGGAATCTAAAAAGAGTGCTAGTCTGCATTGTTTAGGCTTGTGTCCTGCAACGAGTGAGTTACTGTAGTACATCAGGATACTTGCAAATACTTCTGATGAACTAAATAATCCCTTTTGGTTCTCTGGTCAAAATTATTTAGTAGGAAAAATGCTTTATTTAGAATGAGCAAGATGGTTTATCCTGTGATTTCAGTATTTGTGTTTAAATTTTTTCTTATGTTGAAACACAACACTGTTTTGAAATAAATATAACTGCAGTTTGGATTGCATATCATGTTCTGGCAGTGATGGTTTGAGAGAAACAAAGTTTGTGGGGAGAAATGAAATATTTCCCAATTGTTTTGTGGAAAAAAACAGGCAAGATTTTGGCATGCTGACCCTTTAGGCCTTAAAATAGAAATAGACATCTTCAGGCAATGTACAATTCAAGAATAATTGTTTAGACATTAACTTATCTAGGTTAATCAATTAGAGGATTGAAGAAGGATGATTAGCACCACTGGCAGGAGGGATGGGAAAAAGGGTTGTAATTCTTCACAAAGCCTATATATTACTCCATACCAAAAGAATAAACACAGTCGGTAAAAGTGAGCATCATTCAGCCATCAAAGTGAAAATGTTTTTCAGGAAGCAGCTGTTCCATCTCTGAGATCATACCCCTTGAGGGAGACCTGTGAAATACATTCAAATGACAAATTGGAGGACTAGAAGTCATAACTCTATTCACTACTAAAAGTCCTGGACTCTGAGAAAGCATTAATTTTAAGGCATATCACTGTTATTCTCACAAATCCCTTCCTGCTTGATCTCTCTCTGTTCTACCTTTGCTTATTCTTTCTCTCTCCCTTTTGGTCTCATAAACCTCTGTGCACATTAAAAACAGGTTAATAACATTATCACCTCTCCCCTTGCTAATGACCTTCTTTCTACAGGTACTGATTACAACTGTCTTTCAAACCAAGTGGTTACACCATTAAGTTGGACTGAGACCAGTTTTTCCCAACTAAGACAAAAGTTATTTATCTTTGAAGGGTGTTACTGACTGAGATCTGGTGCAACTAGAAAGCCTGCCTGCTGTATTTTTGGGCTCTACATCAATTGCCTAATGAAGTCTGTTATGTCTCCCTACAAGCCTCGTTTGACTTTTCAGGGGTTTTATTTTATTTTATTTGCTGAAATGGTTAAATGAAATTCAGAAACCTTGGAAATATTTCCCAGTGAACTAAATTTACATTATCTGGTAAATACAATGTTAGAATAAAAAGTAAAAAACCTCAGCTCTGCATATGAATTCAGAAGCCAGCCACATTGATCTTTCTCACTTTTTCCCGAACAGATCAGACAATTTTGATTATAACAAGGATTCAGGAATTTTTTAGTTACAGACACATAATCTACAGACATCTTGATTGTGAAGGTCTGGACATATGTCACAGCTGTTTCCAGAAAGAAGAGGGGATATAGCTCTGTTCTTTAGGTTTCAAGAAATGGAGAGGGAATTGTTTTATAGTCACTGTCAGTTCCCTATTGAACTAGAAGGATCTAATGGGAGACACTCATAACCTTAAGAAAGCCTCAGTTTTGTCAGGCTTGGCCTAATATTGCAGGCAGGTTGCACAGGATTGCATCCAGGTGGGTTTTCAATATCTCCAGAGAAGGACACTCCACAATCTCTCTGGGTAGCCTCTTCCAGTGCTTGGTCACCCCCACAGTGAAGAAGTTTTTTCTCATATTCAGGTAGAACATCCTGTGTTCCAGTTTGTGCCCGTTGCCCCTTGTCCTGTCACTGAGCACCACTGAAAAGAGTCTGGCCCCATCCTCTTGACATCCACCCTTTAGATATTTATAAGTATTGATGAGATCCCCTTTCAGTCTTCTCTTCTCCAGGCTAAACAGACCCAGCTCTCTCAGCCTTTTCTCATATGAGAGATGCTCCAGTCCCCTCATCATCCTTGTAGCCCTCCGCTGGACCATCTCCAGTAGTTCCCTGTCTTTCTCGAACTGGGGAGTCCAGAAATGGACACAGGACTCTGGATATGGCCTCACCAGGGCAGAGTAGAGGGTGAGGATAACCTCTCTCGACCTGCTGGCCACACTCTTCTTAATGCACCCCAGGATACCATTGGCCTTCTTGGCCAAGAGGGCACATTGCTGGCTCACGGAGAGCTTGTCATCCACCAGGACTCCCAGGTCCTTCTCTGCAGCGCTGCTTCCTAGCAGGTCAACCCCTAACCTGTACTGGTGCCTGGGTTTATTCTTCCCTAGGTGCAAGACCCTAGACTTTGTTGAGCTTCATTCAGTTCCTTTCCACCCAACTCTCTAGCCTGTCCAGGTCTTGCTGAATGGCAGCGCAGCCTTCTGATGTGTCGACCACTCCTCACAGTTTTGTATCATCAGCAAACTTGCTGAGGGTGCACTCTGTCCCTTCATCCAGGTTACCGATGAATATACTGAATAAGATCGGACCAAGCACTGACCTCTGGGGCACACCACTAGGTATAGGCCTCCAACTAGACTCTGTGCCACTTATCACAACCCTCTGAGCCCTGCCATTCAGCCAGTTCTCAACCCACCTCACTGTCCACTCATCTAACCCACACTTCCTAAGCTTGTGTATGAGGGTGCTATGGCAGAGAGTGTCAATAGCCTTGCTGAAGTCTTTACCTTCTCTTTGGCTTGTGGAACTAGCAGTCAGTGGGGAAGAGTGAGCACAGAACAAGACTATGATGCAAAGACTAATTAAAAAAAACCAAACAAACCAAAACCTAAGTTATTCTTCAGACTTGCTGGTGTTTTATGTTGTTTACTTGAATGAATAGTATTTATATCATGCTGATGGTTGGCTCATGTCCCCTAAATCTCCCCCTCTTTTCTTCTTAAACTACAGATTCCCGTGCTTCTCAACCTGAGTAAAGATCCTGATGTTAACTTGCCTATGAAACCATTAATCTTCTCATTGGCCATGGGTGCCTGCCTTGGAGGTAAGAGTTTTTGTGAGAAAGCTGACATAAGGTAACAGCAATGCAATTATGGCATGTATAAATTGGCACAATAGGTTCAATGATTTTATTATGCAAATCATAGCAAGGGCCTGATCCAGCTCCTTTTGACTTCAAAGGACTCCTGGATAAGGATCCCAGTCACTGTCTGCTGCTACGATAGGATTTTTGCAGTCTGCACTTGAAGACCATATCTGCATAAAGTACAGACGCACAAAGAAGCAGTCCAGATGGTGCTTATGGGGTTCTGATCTTTTGTGAGAGAAAATACAACGATACATTTAGCTTTCAGAAGAGAGACCTATCATTGCTCATTGAAAAGCTGCAGAAAATGTATAATAGCTGAGATCTGAAGGCTTGATTCAAAGTCTACTGAAGTGAAGTCACTGGGAGGTTTTCTGGCTGGCTCACAGAAACGGTTTCAGTATCCATTTGCTGACCTATTTAGCACTCCTCACTCTAAGGAAAGTCTTTTTGAAGTCTTTTGGAAATGTACCTCTAATAATGAAAGCTAATAGCCATTCTTCTAGTACCCATCTTGGTGTTAACTGGGATTGCTTGTATTGTCAGTTCATTAGCATGAACAAGCAGATGGTTTCATTACTTTTTTTTTTTAATTGCAGATGTACCATGTATTTATATAAAGGAGAATAGCCATCCGGTAGTTTTTAAATTAATGTTTATACTTGATTACTTTTTCTTTAACATTCTGCAAATGGCTTCTGAAGGTGTTACAACACAACATTTCCAAATAGCAAGTGTACTAAATGCAATTAAAATGTGTAAGTTTTTAATGAGAAATAAAGTAAATATTTTTTTTACTAATGAGAATTTTAATGCCAATTACATTTTACTGGGCTGTGTTTTGATCCCTAAATATTTAGGTAGTTAGATTAAATAAAGTTAAAATGGATAAAATGGTATTCTGCAATGAATCCACCCCTTCTCCCCCTCCATGCCCCTCCAAATAGTTTCCTTGCCTTTACAGAGATTAAAACTAAAACCAGTTTTGTGTGTAATACAAGTTCTGATTTGTTTATTTAGCTATGTGATTGCTAGTACAAGTGACCTTGATACTTAGCAAAGATCAAAATGATGTAATTTAAAGATTGAGTTTTAAGAGCATGTTGCAAAGGCAAGACAATTTATACCAAACAACGGTTATTCATTTGAGGAATATCTTTTTATACTCATCATTACTCATCATTATATTGTGACTTTAAGCTCTTCCTCCTTAAAACCAGTGATTTGAATAATCAACATATCTTTATATTGATGTTTGCCATAAAAATATCATCTTTCTTCACAATTTGCTAATCTCTGAACATACTCTGATTTCATTAAACTTTCAGATAAAAAAAAAGGAAAAGAAATATAAAGTTGGCCAGATTACGTTGACATATTCTGAGTGAGAGGCATTTCACCAGCCTTGAAGCCTTTACAAGTCTCAGGTGATTTTCCTACAGTATCAGTTATCATCTTAACCCAAATTAATTTGACTTATTGAAGGGCTGCCAGGATTTTAACAGAGACTTTTGTGTGCAGGCAGTATGAGATAAAAGTAAAAATACAAACAGTACCATGGGAATTATTTGAATTAAAGGCACTAGAGATCCATAGCAAGTGCCCAGGTATTCATGTAGGGTCCATACAAATATTTTATAAAAAGTTAGATTATCATTATTAGCAGAAGTTTAAACTCTCCAGACTGTGCTCTATTAGGATAAAGCTGAGCATATGCTGAGTTATACTGGCAAAGGTCTCATAGGAGTGGTAGCCTGAAAAATAATATGCTTCTGACTTTTCCGTGTCAAAACTAAAAGCTAATAGATAGCAGTTTATTGTTAGGGAATAAAAAGCATGGAAAAGCTTTTGCTTTTAAAGATTTCATAGCCTCCAAAAGTGAGGGAAAAGGCGATTTTCTTTTTTTTTTTAAAAAGAAAATGTTGATGGCCTTTAAAAGTTATTTCCAAAAGAAAAGTCTTATCAGCACTGAAATGGTGTGAAGGAATCCTCAAGGTAGGCTAATCCCATTGTGGAAGGGATTGATTACAATTCTATCATTACCGCCTGGTCCTTAAGGCAAAAGATTGGATCTTATCACTGCTTATGCAACCAAAGAAACTTGGCAAACAAGATATTTTGTAGAAGTGTGTGATGAAATAATACATTATAACAACATATTCTAGGGTTAGTTTACTACATAATGCAGAGCTTCAATTCTGGTAGTTTGATAGCATTTCTGGGGTTCAGGGTAAACACTTGTCCTGGTTTCAGCTGGTATAGAATTCATTTTCTTCATAGCAGCTGGTGTTTGGATTTAGGATGAGAATAATGTTGATAACACACTGATGTTTTAGTTGTTGCCAAGAAGTCAAGGCCTTTCTGCTTCTCACACCACCCCACCAGCAAGTAGGTTGGGGGTGCACAAGGACTTGGGAGGGGACACAGCTGACCCAAACTGACCAATGGAATATTCGATACTGTATGACATCATGCACAATATATAACTGGGGGAGTCGGCTGGGAGATGGCATGGCTTGGGAACTAGCTGAGCATTGGTTCCAGGTGGTGAGAAATTTCATTGCTTTAACTGTTGTCCTGGAAATGAAAGAAGGACTGAGCCAGTCTTAAGCAAGGTGGAGAGACCTTTGCCAATATAACCGCCACATTGTTATCACCTTCAGCATTGTCTCCCAAAAGAGAGCTGCTCTTAAAGTTCTGTCTTTCATGACATTGGGGTCAGATATAAGGAGTAACTGAAAATTGTGTAGAAGCTTGTTGCTCTGTAAAATGTGTCTGTGAAGGTGAGAAGGGATGAAAAATCCTGTCTCTCAATCAAGGAAGCCAAGAACAGTGATGGCCATAGGCAGTACCTAGTGAGATGATCACAATTTTGAAATTTTTGGGTCTTCCTTGGAAGAACGTGCAGAATTTTTCTTGCTCAGGTCAGGTCAATCTTACACAGTTAAGAAATAAACATGGCAGTTTTTCAAGGAATGTGGAAATGTAGGTTTATATTTGACCCATCTATCTTTAAGAACATAAATTAAGTTGTAAGTTAGGAGATTGGGTGCCCCAAGCTCTCTGTTCGGTAATGGGGAGAAAAGCATGTCTGAGAGGCAGATATTTATTCACCCACTGAAAACACCAGATGTTCTCTGCAGAGCTCCTCACATGTAGAACCTGAGTAACTGCAAGAGATGCCCAAAGACAGGTCAAATGAATTTTGACCTTGGGGCCTTGTGATTTGTCAATTCTTCTGAGTGCTGAATGACTCTATTAATTCATGTATGTCTGGGCATTAATGGTCAGGCTGACTAAGTAGTAGTTGGAAAAATTGTATTATGTACTGTCTCCCAGTATTTTAATTATGTTTTGACCATGAAGGAAAAGAAAACAAGAAATTTAAAAGGAACAAAAGGAAACAAACAAAGAAGCAACTTCTCTTGTTTTCTGTGGTGTTCTGACGAATCTGCAGCCATAATTCTTTTGCAGGAGAGGACATTAAATAAAGCTTTATTGATTAATGCTTTCTATTCTAGTACATGATGACATTATGGTACCTCTTGCGACCTAATTGTATGTAGACCTTCCAATATTGTCTAGGGAATGTTGCTCTAAAATTTTGGAGGGTAAATGAATATTGCTAGCTACAGCAATTTTAGAACAAGAGGAGTTTTAATTGCACTGCATTTATTGGCTCATAAGTTTTAAAATAACATGAAATATGGATTCAACTCACTTTGAGTAAGTACACAGTCAGAAACCCTCCTGTTAAAACTGTTCAATTGTGTAGAACTAGATTCTTTGCTGAGCTGAAGAGGTTATACCTAAGATATTCAAAGAGGTTTTATACATTTGACATTTTAAGAGCTGGCATTTATTTGTCTTTTTATCTTTTCCTTTTTTTCATGATTTATAGAAAGTATGTTTTGAAAAAGCAGAAAAAAAAAAGACTTGAGTTAAAAACTGACTGAATTCATATTTGAAAGTCCTTACCTTTTGAGTTGTCTGTTGCTAGCATAGAAAAGTGCAAAAAAGTATTTCTTTGCTGCAGTGATTTTTGCTGTGGTCCGAAGGGGACATTTTCTGCAGTGTATAGTTTCGCACTATTTTTTATCTCTGTATATTTTCCTGGAGGACAACACCTGAAAGTCATCGTTGTCACAATTCTGCAGAGAGAGGCAATCTCTAGGATGCGTACAGCTGTGTTATTCTGGCCACACAAGCTCAGTTGTAGGCTCTACTTCAAGAAAGGAAGTAGGAGGAGGGGGCTGCTGGCTCTTTTCTTCTAACCTTACAGGGTCAAAATCCAGGTGTGAATAAAACCCATTATCCACAGGACATTGTGCTAATTACAGCTATTAAAGGAGTGCATCCCACAGTGCAGCTAAACAGTTGGATTTCTCTCAGTGGTCCAGTGCTATAGCTATTCTGTCTCTTGGCACCCCTCCTTTGGTCCCTGATACAGATGGGGCCTTTTGCACAGTGGAGCATCACTGGTTTATTATTCCTGCTGATTCTGCTCAATAAAATCCTAAACTAGTTTTAAAGCTCCAGACACAGAGAAGGTATAAACCTAGAAATATTGCTTATATTCCTAAACCAACTCTCCTTCATTGCAATATGAGGGTAAAGTGATAACCTTCAATAAAACATAACATTTCCTAAAATATATAATAATTAACATTATGAAAAAAGCACAACTGTAGATCCTTTGAAGTTCTTTTATAGTTACAATAGATCAAATTTTTATTTGCAGTTTGAAAGATTCAAAAAGTCTATCAAGAACTGACTGTATGGAGTAAAAATATAGCCGTTATTTAAGTCATTTAAGAGGAGCACTATTCAGCTTTGGTTTTGAATTTAATTGTTGTATACAATATGTAATTGAATCTGTAGGAAAAAATTTTAGTGGAGAGAATGTATTTACCTGAGCTTGAATTTAACCAGGACACTGATATTGAAAGTTCTTATTGTTTCTAAAGACCATTGCAGTCTTTTAATAATGAGAAGTCCTGGAGATCAGTTTTGTGTCGTGTGGGTGAGACAGCCCTGATTTAGGTATTTTGTTTATGGATACAAAATGCATAATCGAAATCAAAGGGTGGTATTGTAGGGAATGAGAGTGACTCGAGATCTTTCAAAAGGAAAAGGATGTTGCTGCTCTTGACTTTAAAAGGAAGCAAAAAATAATAAAAAAAAGAAAGTTAGGAAATGTCTCAGTTTTTCTCTAAAGAGTTCAATGCAGTCTTTAGCAGTATTATGCCTCTAAATTGTACAGATCTAGGAGCAGATATCTTGTATGTCTTACAGTAATATCTGAGTATATTTGCACTGTTTCTATGATGTTCGCAATGATGGAATTGAGTAATGTGAGCATAAACTGTGATTGCTGTCCATTAAATGGCAGTAGTATTTGCTGGTTCTTAATGAGGAACTCACGGTGTTAACTGAAAGTTTTGGGTTTTGTTGTAGCATGAAGAAGAGCATCATTGGCTATCAGCACAAGGAATCTTTTCTCTGTATTGATATTTGAGTGCCCTAACTGTACTCTTGCTGTTTTCTGGAACAGCCAGAACCTGTAACCTTCTATAAAAATCCAAGTGCTGTTTTTCTTAGCTCTTTCATGACATTCAAGCTCTAGGCCATCTTCATGCTTTTTCAGTATGAAGTTCTTAAAACCCAGCAGTGCTGTAAAGTCCTTGGTGTGAGAGCCAGGCTCATTACCAGAGTCCTTGCAGTGAAAGGAGATTCTCTAATCTTTAAGATTACCAAGGATAATCCTCTGTGGCATGGAAGATATACAGAAGAAAGTGCTGAATGCCAGATGTAAAATCAGCTAAAACTGAGTGTTTACATTTACTGGCCCGACGAGCTATCCTCAGGGTATCCGGCCCCCCGAGCTGGATGGTGGGGACGGCGAGTGGAACAAACCCCACACAATCCAGGAGGAAGCAGTTTTTGACCTGCTATGCCAACTGGACATCCACAAGTCTATGGGGCCGGATGGGATCCACCCAAG
>VXBL01006846.1:1730269-1743617 GCA_013400195.1 Aramus guarauna
CTGGTGAGGGGTCTGGAGCACAAGTCTTACGAGGAGCGTCTGAGGGAACTGGGGTTGTTTAGCCTGGAGAAGAGGAGGCTGAGGGGAGACCTTATCGCCCTCTACAACTACCTGAAAGGAGGTTGTAGTGAGGTGGGGGTCGGCCTCTTCTCCCTGGTAACAAGCGATAGGACTAGGGGGAATGGTCTAAAGTTGCGCCAGGGCAGGTTTAGGTTAGACATTAGGAAAAATTTCTTCACAGAAAGGGTTGTCAGGCTCTGGAATGGGCTGCCCAGGGAGGTGGTTGAGTCCCCGTCCCTGGACGTATTTAAAAGAAGGATAGATAAGGTACTTGAGGACATGGTTTAGTGGTTATGGGATGGCAAGGTTAGGTTAGTGGTTGGACTTGATGATCTTAAAGGTCTTTTCCAACCGAGATGATTCTATGATTCTATGATTCTATGACAGATGCACCTTTGTCTGTATTAAGGCAATACCAGAGGCCTGCTTGGCTTTAAGACACGGGGTTAATGTGGAAGCAAAACTCACATTGAATCTAGTCAATTTTTCTCACCAAGGCCATTTTTCTAAACTTGAAAAGAGTTACCTTGGCAGACATGCATATATAGATGTATGTATACTATTATGGGTGAAATATGAAGTATATGCGGTAAAGGATGCCTCTTCAGCTGTACTGATGAGGATTTATAGTTTGGATGGCAAATCTTTGTTTTTAAAATGGAAAAGAAGAGAGCTATGTGTACTGTGTAGAATCCTATTCTATTTTACATTGATTTAGAAAAAGAATTTATACCAAACATCAGGCTCACTTGATTATAACGCTTGCATTACTGATGAATTTGAAATGCTTGTATTAATGGTTTTCAATCTGTGTGAAATAACTGCATGCTATAAAGTTCTGCAAATTAGAGATAGGATAATGATCAGAGATGACATTGGAGAATCCTACAAAGCATATGTGGAGTGTTGTTTAATTTTATTCACTTGCTTTGTGCATTTCTTTATCATAAATTACAGAAGGGTTTTTAGAAGCCTTGTCCACTTCTGTTTTCATAGAATCATACAATAGTTTGAGTCAGAAGAGACCTCAAAGATCATCTAGTTCCAACCCTCCTACCATGGGCAGGGACACCCTCCACTAGACCAGGTTGCCCAAAGCCCCATCCAACCTGGTCTTGAACACTTCCAGGGAGGGGGCGTCCACAGCTTCTCTGGGCAACCTGTTCCAGTGCCTCACCACCCTCACAGTAAAGAATTTCTTTCTAACATCTAATCTAAATCTACCCTCCTTTAGCCTAAACCCATTACCCCTTGTCCTGTCACTACTTTCCCTCATAAAGAGTCCCTCACCATCTTTCCTGTAGGCCCCCTTCAGATACTGGAAGGCCAAAATTAGATCTCCCCAGAGCCTTCTCTTCTCCAGGCTGAACAACCCCAACTTTCTCAGCCTGTCCTCACAGGAGAGGTGCTCCAGCCCTCTGATCAGCTTTGTGGCCTTCCTCTGGACTCTCTCCAACAGCTCCATGTCTCTCTTGTACTGGGGCCCCCAGAGCTGAACATAGTACTCCAGGTGGGGTCTCACCAGAGTGGAGTAGAGGGGCAGAATCACCTCCCTCGACCTGCTGGTCACGCTGCTTTTAATACAGCCCAGGACACAGTTGGCTTTCTGGGCTGCAAGCACACACTGCCGGCTCATGTTGAGCTTTTCATCAACCAACACCCCTAAGTCCTTCTCTTCAGGGCTGCTTTCAATCCATTCCCCATCCAGACTATAGCTGTGCTTGGGATTGCGCCAACACACGTGGAGGACCTTGTACTTGGCTTTGTTGAACTTCATGTGGTTTGCACAGGCCCCCCTCTCAAGTCTGTCAAGGTCCCTCTGGATGGCATCCCTTCCCTCCAGCATGTCGACCACTCCACACAGCTTGGTGTCGTTGGCAAACTCGCTGAGGGTGCGCTTGATCCCACTGTCCATGTTGCCGACAAAGATGTTAAACAGTGATGGTCCAAATACCAACCTCTGAGGAACGTCACTTGTCACTGTTCTTCACTTGGACACTGAGTTGTTGACCGCAACTCTTTGAGTGCAACCATCCAGCCAATTCCTTATCCACTGAGTGGTCCATCCATCGAATTTGTGTCTCTCCAATTTAGAGACAAGGATGTCAGGCAGAACAGTGCCAAATCTTTCCACAAGTCCAGGTAGATGACATCGGTTGCCCTTCCCTTCTCCACCAATGCTGTAACCCTATCACAGAATGCCACCAAATTTGTCAGTCATGATTTGCTCTTAGTGAAGCCATGTTGGCTGTCACCAATCACCTCGTTATTTCCCATGTGCCTGAGCATATTTTCCAGGAGGAAAGTATTTCAGAGTAATACAGAATATTCAAACTCATTATGTTGTATTGGTGAGTCGCTGCAGTATGAGAATACAGACTCTGCATAGTTGTCAGCAGAAGAGGTATATTCAGCCAGAAGGTAGCACTTGGACTATCATATAGAACAAGACAAGGAAGCTATAGCAAGCTTCAGAATGTTGAAATGCAGAAGGTAATGCTGGATTATTTACTTTCCTTCCTCTGCCAACACTTTCCAGATAATACCCCCTTTTCTGCACTTTGAGTGGTGCAGCACAGAGGAGGAAAAAAAAACCTCTCAATCTGCAATATTCATATTGATTCATATTGATGAATCAGACACTCTGGTGCTGAAGAACATTATGATCATGCCCTAGATATTATTTACACATATATTAATAAATATATGCAGCACAGTTGCAGTTAGCACACCTAAACCAAAGAAGGGCACTAGCAGGTGTTATGAAAATGTTTTAAACAAGGCACTTAAATCATAACAAAACATAACAAGTAGGCTCCAATTTTAAGTAAATTTCAGTTAAATTGGAATCTGAATTTAAAGCAGCTGGATATTCTAAAATAACTTAATGGAGGGACACTTTTTTTTTTTTTAAATAATATTATCTTGTTCTGCTCAGCTTCAAAGTAAGTTATGATAAAGTTGAGTAATGTATTTTTATGTCAAGTGTCTATACATGGAAATAGTTTTCAATATTTGGTCCCTAATAGTGCCACGTGTGGTGAAGCTGTGGAATTGAGCTGACATAGTTTTAGTCTCTGAATCTAAAAATTGGAGAGAGAAAAATGTTTTAGCTGAGGCTTGCATGCAGCATTAAAGACTTTAAATGGGAGCTGCCAGAATATGTGTTTCAGGACATGAGGGAATGGCATGTCAGAGTGCACTGCTGGCACTATTCCTCGTTATACTAGTTTATTTTACCCTTGTACTGGGTAAGTTGACTTTGAGGATAGAGATGACTTTAGTGATTGCCTAAGGTTTTACGTCTCTTTTACAGATGTCTGGATTTGAAAGAAGCTTATATAAGTATTTCTTTATGTCGTTACATTAACAAGTGCAGAATGTTCAGCAACCTGCCTTATTTATTTCACACTTCTGGTAGAAAAGTGACAAATTTAAATTTCACCTTTTCTTTTCATAGCAAAAAGAAAGCAGTAAGCATTGAATAGTGCAATTCTTACACAGTAACTGTCCTGCTGGAGGTATAATAGTGGTAATAAAAAGTGGTAAAGTTCATTTGATTGAAAGTGTTGGACTGAATGCAGTTCATAGAACTTTTTGGATAAGTTAACTCAAAACTTTGATTCACATTCTTTTTTTTTTTCTTTTTTTCTTTTCTTTTTCCAATAAACTCGATGTGTATGTATTTGTGTAGAAACATCCTATTCAAAATGTTTCCAAATTGGTAACATTAAAAAATGTTATCATATGACTTCATTCTATAACATATAACAAATTTGAATGAGTTCATGCATGCCTTTTCTGCTACTGCATATGACACTTGAGGTTCCTTGTTATTTTAGGGACTGTTAAGGGTTTAATTGGCCTTGATTCTGTAGCTCTTTATTGACTGCAAAGTTTGAAGAGCTTGTTAATTTTTACACATAAAAACTATTAAAAGATATTCAAGACTTGTAGACATTTAACACATGAATATAAATGGATTTGTTTAATGAGGCAAATCTGGATTAGTTTTGTGTGAAACAGAAAATTTCTGAAAGCTATAAAGACTGCTTCCTGTAAGGCTAATCAAAACTGTAACTTCTGCCACCAGATTTTTCACATTTGCTCAGTTTGTGCTTTAAGTAGAGAAACAAAACATGTTATGGAAAGCAAGCCCCACACATCAGTTTACATATATTTAACAATGTAGAGCATATGGGAGACTGCACAGAGTTTTCTTTTGAAAATGGCTGGGAAGCAAGGATCTGGCTTCCTTCAGTAAGTTCTGCTTTGACACTGTAATGGGATGGTTTAATTGCAGCAAAAAGTGGAGCTGAGAGTCCTCACCTTAAAACTATTCATGATTCTGTAGTGAACTTCTGGTTTCAGAGTGAGAACCTTTGTCTGGCACGAGGCAATGCAAGCAGCTGTGCCTGTGTAAAGCTGGGCCTTGCACAAATGTTTGTCCAAGGCCAGGGAAAAGCTGTTTTCAGGGCTTGTGTTGGCATGAAAACAGGGTAGTCTTTTTGCGTCTGCTTTATCTAGCCAGAGATACAGGGAAGAGAAAATGCTGAAGGGCTAGAAGTTAAGCACAAGTGTAGCTTGTTATCCACCATCAGATCATGTGGAGAAGTGGTCTGTAATGCTCACAACAAAACAAGACTTTTCTGTAAGTAATCCACTTTTAAGCTTGCTGTTGCACAAGTCACTATCTCCTTTATGGTTGAGAAAGTTACTGTTTATAAAAGCTGCTCATGCTAGACCAAAGAGCTTTATTAGTGCTAACCCCTTCCCTTTGATTTCTCACTGCTTTGAGTAATAAACACTAATCCTGCAGGGCACTTTGAGGTGATTCTCCAGGCAAACATATTAATACAGCAAACTCAAGGGTTAGGCTTGCTCTTGAGGGGTCAGTGTGAAAGGGACTCCTGAGAACCAACGGTATTTAGATATAATAGATGTGCTGCTGACAAGGAAAAATCAACAGCTGAGAAGGAGGCTTAAAGTGAGAGGAAACATGTTACTCCTTTTCTTGTTATGATTCTCCCCCGAATTCCCAGCCCCTTCCTTTAGTAAGCTTAATCAGTTGTACCAGCATTGATTTACAGTGCATCGCAAACTCTCTTTACTGAGGGAGAGGCCGTTTGAGCCGAAGGGAGGTGCATTACCCGTGGTGTGCAGGTTCTGGGTTTGAATTTGGCAGTTTCTGAAGGAGTCATGTAGCAGAGGGTAATAGCTGAACGCTGGGTTGAGAAGCAGTAACTACAAACGGAAGAAGTTTGGAAGGAGCAGGGCTGGTGGATGCTGCTGGTATCAAATCAGGTTTAACAAACCTTGTCAACACCTTCTTGCTTGTACCTTTAAGCTAGCTGGAGATGCAAAAGCACATTCTAATATGTGGGGTTTGGATCTTTCTTGATAGATTTATTCTCATTAACTAAAACTGTTGAATACTTTCTTATACTTTGAGTTGATTTTTAAGTGACATGTCTCTATCTTTCTATGATCACACTTCGAAGTGAGAATTTTTTTTGCATTAAGAAAAAGGTCTTTCTTGATTTCATGCTTATGAATTATTAAGTGTAGTTAGTGTTGACAATAATGCCTGTAGTCTACCAAGAATAAAAGGCAGAATAGATATGCAAGATAAAATGTATGGCTTACCTTACTATTGATATTAGAAATATAATGTTTAATTTGTAGTAATGAATACAGCTCGTAATAACCATCTGCCTTGTGATAAAGGAGGAGTTACAGTAAGAGTCATGGAAAAACTACAACAGGAGTCATCAAAACAGATTGGTTATTACAATGTTTTTCTTTGATACAGTGCACTTGTGTTATTACATTTTGAGCATATAAACAAGCAAATAAGAGTCTTTGCTATGCTTTTTAAGCTTAATTTTTTTAAGATTGAAGATGAAGTCAAGATGAAGTCAATATCCTGAGCGGTCCTAGAAAATGCTTGCCCTTCAACTGGAATTAATTTAACATATGTAGGTGCCCATGTACATTAACCTAGTCTTGGGTTTTCCATGATTCAGAGGTCCTAATGCTGTTGTTTCACTACTGCATTAAATGTCTGCTATGGAGACAGATGTTACTGGGAGGAGAAACAAAAGTTTGCCTCCGCTGTTAATTTCAGTGTAGTTTGAAGCCTGCTGAGGCAATACCTAATTAAACTGCACACGCACTCCGAACAAATGAAGAAAAGATGCTGCTCCATTCAGATAACATTTAAGGTGACAATTTCTCCTCAAGTGAAATCTACTTGGGGAAATCAATTCACTTCTGAAGCAGAAATTCTTTCCATAATACTTTATTACGTGAAGGCATTACTATAGCCCGTGTACAGTATAGGAGAGCACGTGCTGTTTGGAAATCTCAACTGTATCTAGTCATAGCCATGAGACAAGTGCAATTTCAGTCCTGTTTCATTAATTCGAAGCCAGTACTATATGTTTTGTCTACAGTAATATTATTCTGATGGTGATGTCTGATTGTGCTACACATAAAGCAGAAACCTCTTATGAAATGTTTGGAGGCTATAGACTACTCATTAGTTTTGGAATTGAAAATTCCTTAAGTGTTCCTGCCTGATTCCTCTAATAACATCAGCTGTATTCATTTGTTCTGTTTTTGCATTAAGCCACATGCTTTGTATCTTGGCTTTCTCATGCCAGAGCCTATGAGGAACACTGATGTTCCAAGTTCAATTTCATATCTTTCAACATACATTAAAGTGAATAAAATATGCTTTGAGGGAAAGAGAGGGTGAGGAAAATGAGCTGTGCTGTTCCTACAGACCAGTGCTACCCTAGACACTATTTTTTAAATAGTGGTCCTCTAGCCAGTCCTTCTGGTCCTCTAGCCAGTCATCTTTTCTCTCTACACCTGAAGCTCATGTGGGCAAGTGCATGATTCACAGTGTGTGATAAGAATCCTAGGCCATAAATAGCCCTTGGTGTCTCACGAGAATGCTCCATGATGCTTTTATGATCCGTAGGGATATACCCTTCTACAGATGTGCAGTTTCACTAACATCAGCAGAGCTCCTCATAGACAGAGAGGACCTCTGCACCCAGATCCTTTGCAATGGTCAAAGCCTTAAAATCAGAGCAAGTAGGAAGCAGCTCACCTAGCATAACTCCTGTGAGAGCAGAAGAAAAATAGGAATTGAATAAATGCACAATTAAATATATGAAATAAAAGGTCTACTTGGGATTGCAGAGAGTTGGGAGGAGAAATACTTTTCTCATCTCATGTTGTCTGCAAGATTTCGACATCTTTCTTGTTCCATAGTGGGATCAGCTCAAGAGCCGCTTCAGGCTGCTGATGAGAAAACAAGCCAGTCTCCTGTTCTTAATAGGTGTTGTTTAGTCCATTAACCTGAGATAGCAGATATCCACATTCAGATCCCTACTCCAGGATGAAAACCTCCGTTTGCTGCCTATTTCGTGTTGATAATAATTGACCATCTTGCAATAAGTAAGAATCCTACTTTCTCTTTAGACTCAATTGCAAAAACCTTGGCCACACAAGGACTTTGTCTTGGAAAGTTTTGCTTTCATGGAATCAACTTAAAAAAAAAAAATATCCTGAGCAACTTTTTGGGGATTAGTTGTTTCTCAAAGTTGTTGCTCTGCCCCTAGAATGACCAGTCAAAACCCTCTATTTTATTATCCACTGACACTGATACAGCTTTGAATCCAACCTGGTATCAAAATTATCTCAATCAAGTTCTTTCTTCTTCTCTTTTTCTTGTTAGAATAGGAAGATCTTCCTTCCTCCAATATTCCTTCCACATCACACCTTTTCTCTCCTCTTTCTTATTCCTGATCTCTATCACTTCATTGTACTTGAATTTAAGAGTGTGCTATTATTTTTAAGAATATTTTTAGAAGTCTGCTCATTTTGTGTGCACTTTTAAGTGCAGAAGGCCATATGGGTACCATGTATGAATACTTAGGGAAATAATCCTTCTGCCTTTATTCTGACTTATTTTTTGGTAAACTGATCTCTGGGTGACCTGAAACATTTACTAAGTCAAGACAATTAACTGGAGCATTAATTGCCTTCTGATCTGTTTCTCTCCAAGTCAGACCAGAAGAGGGTCTACTGAGCAGTAGTGTTTAACAGAGCCAAAATGAGAAGAGTAACTGTATGCTAACGGGAACAAAGGAAGACTTGTGCTTAGAATAATGGATCATTAATGTAGTGATGTGTGGCAAAAGAGATGACTTGCCATAGTGTAAAAAAAAGAAAAATTCTCCTAGATTGTTACCTCTTTTGTTCAAAATTTCAGTTAAGGAATTGAATGTAGGAGTCATTGTCACTTCCCAAGTCGTGCCTTAGATCAGAAACATTTGTTGAAGACATCTGCTTTGTGGAAGTCAAGTGTACAGCATTTCTTAAGTCTGAGGCATGACTCATGGGAAAGTTATAGAAAATGGGTCGGTCTTTCTGAGCTCTGAATATCTGAGTTCTCTACATTTCCAGATTGTTGAAAGTTGAGAGAAAACACAGGAATAAATTAGTTACTGGAAAAAGCTTAGGAGAAGTATGTAGTTCTTCCAAGAGGATAGATGTGCATTATAAACACGGCATATTATTTTCCTCTGGTGCATTCATCTCCTAAGGGAAGTTGTATAAAGTAATTTGGTGAAGTTCACTGAATAAAGTTATGTTCCTTTATGTATTAAAGGACCATTGTAGTTTGGTAAGCAAACTTCGTATCTGTGGTGATCCTTTTGCCTTAGCAGAGACATGTGAAACAGATCCATCCCCCTCCATTGTCCCACTTACTGTGTTTTAAATTTCTGTTAAAAAGAAAAAAAATATCTTAGTAATTAGTTACCTCTCTCTATAAAAAAGACACTAATTTGTCAATGTCAAGTTTGTGTAAGGAAAAAAGGCATCCATTTTCCTTTGCATGCTCAAACTATCTCATCCTTTGTTTTCAGCTCATCTGATGGCACCTTCTTGTATGTAAAACCAAAAATCAGCAAGTTTATCTGAATGCAAGTCTCTGGTGTCATTTTGACAACTGCTAGATTGGTGTTATGTTGCTTCCCTGTTTTGCTGGCTTATGTAGAATCAGAGAATAATACCAGGCTTATCTTTCAAACTGTGAAGCTATTTATAGGATGTAGAGATACTGTCTGTGTGTTTCTTTTCAAGCCTATACTACAGAAATTGATTTTTCTTTTCTAACTAGTGCATCTTAAGATTTCAGCATAGAATAAACAGAGGAAGGGTAAGAAATAGAGCACAACTAGAAACTGGTATTTGTTTTCTGAACTGCAGGTAATGGAACATTGATTGGAGCATCTGCGAACGTTGTTTGTGCAGGAATTGCTGAACAGCATGGTTACGGCTTCTCTTTCATGGAGTTTTTCAGGTACAAACTTCTCACCTTAAATCTGTAATTTTTTTTTTTTCTCTAGGCAAACAATGGATCCTCCAAGGAGAAAATCTGGAGAAAGGGTCTATAAAATAGACCTGTGTTCCTAATTTGGTTTTGGCAACTGAAATGCGGGTGGATGGCAGATTGCTTTATTTTTGCATACTGTGGATAGAATGCATAAGGGTGGTGGGAGCACAGTGGAACCCCAGGAGAAAAAAAGCCTCAGAAATTCCTGCTTTATCAACCTCAATCTTATCTTCACTGCTGTAGTGATACTAAATCGTTGCTTTGTTGTTAAATACAGTTTAAACATAGTTTCTCATCTCCACATTTTCATGGACTTTTGATCACCAGGAGAAAGTGCCATGTCCTGGTTTACACTGAGTAGAACTTTACTCTGTGATACCATGAGTAAACCTATTTATCTAAAAGAAATTACTTCTTTTCACCAGCTGCTTAGCAGCTATGAGTGAAAGTGCAATGCACAGCTAGTAACTGCTCAAGCTGTTGTTTAATAATTGTTTTAATTGATAATTAAGAATTTAATAATGGAATTTCCTCTGTAGGTCATCAGCAGGTTTTTAAGGGACAAAGTGTACTTAATGTACTTAATGCATACAAAAACTTAATTTTTTTCCAAACACCTCCAGTTTTTGAGACTCTGGTTGAAAGGTGTAAGTGGAAACTGGCAAACAGAGGAGTAGACATGAAGATAAAGTTTAAAGTGTAGTTGATTTAACTAAAACATAATTCCTTGCTTATTTTTCTACATATGTAGGGAAAGGAAACTGTAAAGTTCACACCAACTTTTTTTTCTCTTTTTTCTTTACATTGTTTACTTCAGTTTCTCAGCTGTACCAGCTTTCCTTTATATTGTTTACCTCAAAGCCTTCACATCTGCGTAATTAATACAATAAATCATACGGGAGTGTTTGGAGCAGAGCCAATGATAACCCTAAAAAAAAAAAATCTGAACTGTTCTTGCTAAAATTCTTGCTATGAGCGTGTGCTGCTCATAGCACAGTTTATGTCTTCACTCATAGACTTCTGATGCTGATGATATGTTTTAGAAAGGCAGAATGCCTATCACATCAAAGTCTTGGTTGTCAGGATCTTTGAGACTGCAGTACAATCTTTAGTACACAGTGATAGCTAACAGACTTCTTGGAAGTAAAACCCTTGTACAAAATAGATGGCAATACAGCAACGATGAGCCTATGGATTGTTCTGTTCATGTTTCACAGATGTTCAGCTTGTCATTTTGGGATTTAACTTGTATTTAGCATTAACAATGTGTCTTCTATGTGGATTTTGTAATGAAATGTTCTTAAAGCTTCCATGACACTGACTGAGTATCTAAGCAGAAACAAGGATGTAAAACCTGACTAGTCTTTTCAGCAGTATTCACTGGAATGTATTCTTTGGGAAGATTGAAGACAATACACAGATGTTCTGAAATTACCTTCTATACATATGCTTTCAGTGGAAGTGATTACTGGGGAAGGCTGTAGGCATTGTGAGCAAAGATATGAGAACTGAATCCAGAGTGGTCACAGGAAGAGAGCAATGGGTATTAATTAGCAGAAAGCACATAAAAGCCCACTTTTGCTGGCTTCTCAATCACCAAGCAGGCATATCATGAGCTCCTTTATCCTTTGTCTTAGGAAAGTTTTGTTTCAGTTGAATGTGTTCCAGTTCAATATTTTCTGAGGCTTGTCCTGGCATTAAGAAGTGTTGTATGTATATCTTGAGGATTTTGATCTTGCTTAGTTTTGTTTATGAAGGTTGTCTCAAAGCATGAAGTGATTTTTCTGCATTTCCTCCCCATTTACCCAGGATCACATCCCTATTCAGGATCCTTTCTGGTGCTTCTAACAGTACAGACACAGATTTGTACTTTCATCTTGCAAACCCCTACGAGTCACCAGGGAAAAATCATGGATACCACATGTAGGGAGATGATGGCTCTCTGCTGCCTGACTTTTGCTAAAGTGTCTTCAGTACAACCTGAGCTGCTATTGTTTTGTCCTTCTCAAGTGTCTCTGTGCAGGAAACCCATGGTATGTTTGTCCTGGGTGGCATCTGGGGTCATACAGCACAGTATGCTACTTCTCATACCCTGCCTTCCTACCTGCATGCTAAGCCAAAACTATGCAACTATGTTTAAGGGGAAGCTTTGCTAGAAGCAGCTTTTTTGCAAACCATCTTTTGACACAGTGGTCTGAGGAGGAACTCTGGACAGGGTTGCTAAGCATGTCTGGTGAACACACCTTGACACAATAGAGGTGTGGGTGCTTAGTGGTGAGAGGAATCATGATGACTCTCTGTCTATGGAGGGAAAGGAAAAGGCAAGAACCAGGCTCTGTGTCCTATAAGAGGGCTGATGGGCTCATGACCTTTCCCGTGTGTGTCTTTCTGCAGTGGCACCTGGTGTGGTTTGAGGTTCCTCTTCTCTTTTTTAAGAGGGCAGCAGTGGTAGCCCAGCTGGTGTGTTGTACAATGCTATTCTGCTGCCCAGCCAGAGCCAGAGGTGGCCAGGTGTGATAACTTTTCTTGGATGCTGTGCTCTGACCAGCTTGATGTGCTTCTATCTGGAGTGCCTTCAGCAGAAGAAATCCTGTGCCAGGGGGTGCATGCCTGAATGACCATGAATGCTATAGACTATCAGAAATCTAGCATCCTGGGGAAGATCCCCCTTCAGAGCCACATCTAATTGCTTCCTTCCCTGGATCGAGAGTCCTACCTCCACAAGGACTTGGAGGAACTCATCTCCTTCCAGACTGCTGGACATGGCTGGATGTAAGGGAAAGACAGCCAGCCCTGGTGTCCCATCTTCCCTGTTCAAGCAACTCAGGGCCACATGCTAGAAGTGCTGTGCTGTAAGGTGGTTCCAGTAAGACGGCATTTAGGTGGGAAAGATTATACCAAGAAAGGAAGGAGAAAGACATAGGTCCTCTCTCTCTTGTGTTGAAGCACCTGGTGTCCAGAGTCAACTGTAAGGAGATACCAGGTCCCAACCATATAGGCCTGTCTGCAAAAGTGCTGGCCAATGTCACCAAGTATCTTACTCGGAACACATTCGGGTCTTGTTCCCTTCTCCCACATTACCCATCAACACATGTAGAATCCAGTTCTGTCTCAACAGTGCTCACAAGGGGAAGAGTAAGGTCGCCTGTGAGAAAAGATCCCTTGGTTGCTACGAATTCAACTTGCTCTTTCTGGCCCTTGTGAGCTTTTCTTGATGTTTCATTATGTTCCACTGAAATAAAAAGATTCCCGTGTCCCTTAGAATATACAAATATTGTAATAAACTTACTTTATCACCAAAAAAATATTTTTACCCTTGAATCTGTTTTACATGGTGGTAGGGCAACAAAAAGCAGCTTCTACTGGTATATCAACAGCAAAAGGAAGATTAGGGGACATGTGAGCCTTCCACCGAATGGGGAAATGACCTGCTGTGGTGGGTTGACCCTGGCTGGGGGCCAGATACCCACCAGAGCCACTCTATCACTCCCCTCAGTCACTAGACAGGGGAGAAAAAGTATAACGAAAAGCTTTGTGGGTCGAGATAAGGACAGGGAGAGATCACTCACTCATTATCGTCACAAGCAAAACAGACTGAACTTAGAGAGGAAATTCATCTAATTTATTACCAGACAGAACAGAATAGAGGAATGAGAAATAAAATCAAATCTTAAAACACCTCCCCACACCCCTCCCATCTTCCCGGGCTCAACTTCTCTCCCGGCTTCAAACCTCCTCCCCACCAGCAGCACAGGGGGAAGGGGAATGGGGGTTGTGGTCAGTTCATCACACGTTGTTTCTGCTGCTTCTTCATCCTCGGGGGGAGGACTCCTCTCATCGGTCCCCTGCTCCAGCATGGAGTCCCTCTCACAG